>CM053029.1:312688260-312903260 GCA_028564925.1 Lithobates sylvaticus | reverse complement strand
GAGGCATATCGTTACCTAGTTCACGTCCTCCCTCACCTCTCGCAGGCAAACTGGGTTCCGTTCCTGTGGCTTGCGTCGGTGCCATCTTGGCTGGGTTTGGGGTGGAGGCCGGCGGCTGTATCGGCACCAGGAACTTCTCCATTCGAGCGGTAGAGACCCCGAGTCAGCAGGTTCTCTTCCTCTGGTGTTCGGACGGATCGGGGAAGCTAAAAAGGGGTAAGCTTTTGCCGTGTTGCCAAGTTCACACTGCTTCTTAATCCAAAAAGCAAGCAAAAAAAAAATTAAAAGGAAAAAGGATATAGAAATAAAATACCTCACTGAAAAAATAAAGAACTAAAAAACTAAACCAACCCTAAAACAATTTACAAACTTTTTTTATAATATACTGTATGTTTCATAAACTTAAAAAAGGATAAACAGAAATTCAAACAAAAATAAAAAAGCAATAACCCCCCAATAAAAAAAAAAAAATGGGGAACAGCAGCAATACAGTAACAGAACGTATCTCAATAGGGGAAGAAGATGCCATGCTAGTATGCCCATATTCCACTAATATATATAACACAATTTTATTACTATGTCTTTTTTTAACTCTGGTATAATACATTTAGAATGTTATGTGATATATTTCATGGCCTTCTACAGTCCCTTTGTTACAACACACATTCTGTTACAGTGACCGAATTTGTCACTGTTGCACACAAAAAAAACACAAAATGTATTCACAAAAAGGACTATTGGGTCTGTTCACATTGAATACAGGTGGGGTAACACTTTCTCTTGCTATTTAAACAGGAATTCCCTGTAATGAATCATTGGCAATTACGCAATTCCAGAACTGAATACAACCGTGTATATAGCATTGTATAGTTCTGTGGTAGATTGCTAGCACAGTACAATAGCACAAATTGTCTCTCCCTTCAATTACTGTCAGCTGTCTCTCATTAATTTCAACTCGCACTGACAAAGGACTGGCTTTTATAATGAGAGGACTGGCAAATCATTCCTAAGACATTATTGATGGCGGTATTCTCCCTGACCAAAGTTCAAAGTACACTGCAAGTCATTAAGGGATGTTCAATTTGGTGCCCCTGCCAAATGTCCTTAAACGTTCCAATGCCACAGAAAAATGGAAAAAGGACTGCCACACTCCAAAATAATGCCTTTATTGAATAAAGCTTGATCCATACATCAATCAGAGACACAGGTCCAGATGATACTGACGCGTTTCGCACCGTTAACGGCACTTAATCATAGGTGTAGCTGTAGGACTATCCATCGCAATCTGTCATTTATACACAACAAAATAATATATGATGGTCACCTGACCAATTGTATCTAATCCTGATAGCGATCAGCTGTGGTCCTGCAAGAACCTTTCACACGTGGAGGAGGAGTAATCAAGGAGGCGACCAAGGCAACCAATATATTGGATAATATCAACCCAATAAACATGTATAAGAATGACCTTATAAATACAGGGTTAGATTATGTTAGCGTAATGGGCTGTAACAGATCGCTCTCCATGGCACTCCGTACATACATTATATTTCCAAATCAAATACATAACATACGATATCCATGTGTCTGCCAAATACCCAATAAAACCATTACGTGAGGTATAAACATCAATAAATGTGCAAGACAAAACATGTAATATAAATATGTGTTAGATTCTAAAAATGTGTGTATGGATATCGTTCCGTGTATCTGGCTGAATATCGATGTGCGATGTGCAGGATGAAGACAAAACACTTCACCTAATAGATAATAGACACACACATGTATACACACATGTAAATAGGGACCCTTACGTGGTGGAAAAGGTAAGTCAGGGACAAACTGTTTTATATAAGGTATGGAATGAGGGTATATCGATCCTGAACATACTGAATGTGGCAAAATGCCACGTGAAGCCCCCCCCCCCCATAATTTATATGTCCGTATAACTCCAGATGTTTTGTTTTTGTGTAAAAATTAGATATTCATTGTCACTTCAAGATGTTATCGCTAAAATAGTCCTAGTGTATTATAAAAATGGAACAAAGTGAAGTGAAATGAACATATAGTACCTAGCTATGTGAGGGAAAAAAGGGACTGTTTATGTAAGGTAAAATGAAAATAAATAGATGGGAATGAGCAGCAAACAGCCAAATTATACTGAAAAATGAAAATGTCTAAAACACGTGAAATAGTGAATGGAAGGGAGTATGTAAAAATCATATATTGAAATTGATGTTTTCAATCGTAAAAATGGAACACATTCCATTCAAGATTGTACCCCATCGTCTTTCTAGTATTTAAATGGAATATCCATATGGAAATGTCTAGAAAAAATAAAATAGTGAATGGATGAAATTATAAAACAATATAAAAGTTCCAATGCCACACATACAACATTTGGACCAAATTCAACATTGGTCTAAACCTGAACTTCATCCTTAGTCACTGATACCTCTGGTTGTTTAGGGCTAAACAGGCATGCTTTAGGAAAATTACTAGTAAGCAAGGTTTGAGAGATGGGAACAAGTGAGATGGGAACTTCCCCTGTCATAGTAAACTCTTTGGAAACATTGTAACAAAGGAATGATGATCATTGGAAGGATGCTGAAGATTGTTAGGTTACTAAGCAGAAAAAATCATAAGATTGTTCCTGTAAAAGAAGATATTTCTTGGATATGAATCCCGTGAAAGCCAACACATGGTTTTGCAGCCTCTCCAATAAGGCTGATTTAACAGAAGTTTCCCTTTTGAAATCTATTTAAATAATGGAAGGGCAAAGCTATATCTGCTGAGTAGGGATGGGCCAAAAACCCCCTGGTTCGGTTTGCATCCAGAACATGCGAACGGACCGAAAGTTTGCACGAACATTTGAATTCCGTTAAAGTATGGGACTTGAATGTGAGAAATCAAAAGTGCAAATTTTAAATATTAATAAGCAATTTATTGTCCTAAAAAGGGTTTGGGGACCCGGGTCCTGCCCCAGGAGACATGTATCAATGGAAAAAAAAAGTTTTAAAAACTGACGTTTTTTTGGGAGCAGTGATTGATGCTTAAAGTGAGAAAATAAAAGTGAAATATTCCTTTAAATATCATACCTGGGGGGTGTCAATAGCATGCCTGTAAAGTGGCACGTGTTTCCTGTGCTTAGAACAGTCCCTGCACAAAATTAGATTTCTAAAGGAATAAAAGTAATTTAAAACTGCTTGAGGCTTTAATGTAATGCCGGGTCCTGGCAATATGGATGAAAATCAGTGAGACAAACAGCATGGGTACCCTCCCCAGCCCATTACCAGGCCCTTTGGGTCTTGTATGGATATTAAGGGGAACCCTGCACCCAAATTAAAAAAAAAAAAGGCGCTGGGCCCCCAGGCCCTATAGACTCTGAACAGCAGTATACATGCGGTGCAAACAGGACAGGGACTGTAGGTTTGTTCTTATGTAGAATCTGTTTGCAATTTGGAACAGGTACATTTTGTAAGTGTAGCTCCAGCCAAAAAAATCTATTTTAAAGCTTTTTGGAAAACATAGGGAAGGGTTATCACCCTGTAACATTTGTTTTGCTGTCTGTGCCCCTGTTCAGAATATTTCACCTCACTTTCTGTCCCAATGACAATTGGATTTTGAAACTTTGGGGTTTCTAAGGGAAACAAGGATTGGTGATAAATCAGTGGAGGAGACACCCTTTTCCCATATTAACTCTTACAGGAGAGAATTTATCTTCCTAGGGGTAGATTTCCTCTCACTTCCTGTTGTCTCCCTGTGTTTGTAAGTAGGAGTCGTTTGTAAGTCGGATTTTTGAAAATAGGGGACCGCCTGTATATACTATACAGCCTGCCCTATACACTCTGTGGAAAATTGGGCCTTAGGTGTTGTTGGTACCAGAACACTGTAAGCTTGTCAGGTCACCTTGTTGCTAGGTGACAGATGCACTCCATAGGAGTCGAAAGTGCACCGCTAGGTAGTGGACCTTAGAACTGACTGCTGTGGACTGTACCAAGGGACATTCAGGACACAGGTCTACTGGATCACTAACACAGATCCCAATGGGAGCTAGAGCATAGATTCCCCAGGGCGTGGAGTCTAAGAGCCAGCAGGTGTTCGCCAGAGCCTCCAGTGGTGAGGATGGACTTTGCTGCAGTCTGGCTCCAGGTCTCAGCCCCTAGGGTCATGGTGGTGGTGCCACAACACTGCAACCCCTGACAGATGCTCTTGTTGAGCGCAGGAATGAGCCCTGCTGTTCAATATTTGATCAAAATTGTAATTACATGCCCCTGTTAAACAGGGGCAGAAAAATTGGGCCTTAGGCAGTGGTGGTGGTGCAACAACACTGCAGCCCCTCACAGATACTCTTGTTGAGTACAGGAATGAGCCCTGTTGCAAAATATTACAGAAAAAGTTGTAATTACACGCCCCTGTTAAACAGAGGCAGTAAAATTGGGCCTTAGCCATAGGTGGTGGTGCCCAGAACCAAAAATGTTCTCAGAAGCTATCAACATGAACATTGAGGAGGAATAGGATAGTCACTCAGCATAACAGGATAGTCACTCAGCATCAGCATAGGGAGTCTTGAAGGGATCTCACATTCATAAAAAAATTAATCGGTTACATCAGCATCAGGTGCTTGGTAGCTGGTGATCCAAGACTGATTCATTTTTATGAAGGTGAGCCGAGTCAGTGGACAGGCGCACTCTGTGATCGGTTACAAAGCCTCAAGCAGCACTGAATGTGTGTTCCGAAAGAAAGCTGGATGCAGGACAGGCCAGTAGCTTAATTGAATACTGTGCAAGCTTTGGCCTGTGATCCATCCTCAAGACCCAGTAACCCAGTGGATTTTCAGTTGGAAAGGTCTCCAAGTCTGATCTTGCCCCTAGGTATTCCTGCACCATGTACAACAGATGCTGGTGATGGTTGCTGGAACCAATGAGACCTTGGGGCTGCGGACTAAAACATTTTCTGAACGCATCGGTCAGACGGCCACTGTCTCCACTGCTCCTTCTGTGACTGACCGAAGCTTCAGCAACACGTTGTCCAGGAGTACCAGGAAATTGTAACCTCCTAGGCTCTGGAAACGCATTGCACAAATCTTTCTGCAAGGCCTCCCGAAGATGTTTCATCCTCTGCTCCCTCTGCAATGGCTGGATTAGTTCCGACACCTTGCAACGTGGATCATGAAGGGTTGCCAGCCAGTACTGATCCCTCTCCTTGATACCACAAATCCGAGGGTCCTTTCGCAGGCTTTGCAGGATCAGAGAGGCCATGCAGTGTAGACTTGCTGAGACATTCGGTCCGAAGTCCTCTGGGTCACTAAGGACGACATGATCCACAGCCACCTCCTCCCAGCCACGTACAAGTCCATGGGTTTCTGAAAACTGAAAATGATCCCTTGAAGACTGCTGCTGATGCTGAGTGCCAGGCTCCACCTCCATGCTGACACAATCCTTCTCCTCCTCTTCTTCCTGTGTGATAGGCGGGCCTGCAGGAACACTGTTTGGATAAAGGGGGCCTTGATAGGTAAGGAATTCCTCCTCTTTCTCCCTCTGTTCTGCCTCAAGTTCCCTGTCCATTATTTCACGCAGCGTGTGCTCCAACAGGAAGACAAGAGGACAGTATCACTGATGCATGCACTGTCACCACTCACCATCCTCGTGGCCTCCTCAAATGGTGACAGGACAGTGCATGCATCCTTGATCATTATCCACTGGCGTGGCGAAAAAAAGCCAAGCTACCCTGACCCTGTCCTGGTGCCCTACTCGCACAGGTACTTGTAAGGAAACGTGGGAAGTGTAGAGTTACCCTTTAAGATTTAATAGTATTGTAACAAAGATGTTTTTCTGTTTCTCTGTAGAAACTCACTGTAAATTCTGTTTATCTCACACTCACACATTTCCATAACAAGTTTTAGTTCTCATGGCTTCTAGTAACGGGTCTGCTTCCCATAACAAGTAGGCTATATTATCAAAACATACTGAGAATCTTCTCAAGCACATATATTGCATAAGACATTTTTAGAGTAAATATGATGTTGAGTCCGAAAGAAGAAATATTATGAATCTTGCAGATCAATATTGAATTGTATAACAGAATGCTTAAATGCTTGAATGTGATTGGTTGTTCAATTGCGTTCTTCCCCTTTTTTTGTATTGTATATGCTCTGTGAAACGGAAGTAAAGGCATCTTTTTTCAAACCTCATACGGTGTATGGTGTCTGATTATCTGTCCGGACAGACAGGGTTATTTTCCATTGACCGCCAAAGTCCAATTGAGAGGGGCTGTTGCGGAGGGGCTGATTCAGAGGACCTTACAGATGGTACCAGAATAAGTGGGGTACATTACAGGTAAGCTTTCTTTAAAATTACTTGTTCAAAGTATTTTTGAACAGCTTACTCTGTCAATGTTTTAACCCGTTGCATTATACCTCTCAAGGCATAATTGATTAATTTATTTTGATTAGCTTGCCTGAGAGATAGGAACATTAGAATTTTAATACAGCTCGCTCATAGATAGGACTGCCTGCTGTGCTGCCTATATTGGGGCAGGCGCCAGTGTTCTGAGTATGCTCATAGATAGGAATACCTGCTGTGCTGCCTAGATTGGGGCAGGCGCCAGTGTTCCGAGTATTGTAATACAGCTCGCTCATAGATAGGAATGCCTGCTGTGCTGCCTAAATTGGGGCAGGCGCCAGGATTCCGGGTATTAATATAAAAGGACGGTATCAGGATCAAAATATAGGGGACAAGGATACTTGCTAAAATTGCCCAGGATCCCTCCCATATATTGTATTAATACCATACCATAGCAGGTTGAAAACCTTGTTTTTAACCAGAAGGACTGGTCATTGGAAACCCCTAAATCATTTAAACACTTAATGTCAGGACCTTGTCCTAAGTGTTTTTTGGCAGGACGCTGCCCAAATTGTATAACAGGTCTGTTATTTGTGTATGAGGGATCAAATACTTATTTGGTTGCTACTAACCCAGAAGGTTATTACCACAAAGTTGGAAAGGGTCCTTGGTTCCGTGAAGGAGAACCACGGATACAAACTTTAAGGTTCAATATACATAATCCTTTTAGGTTTCAAGAAGGATTAACTGTAAGAAATGTTAGAAGTATTATAGAATTTGGAACTGGTGAAAAATTTGTGGTTTGTCCTAAATCATTAACTGTATGTTCTCCAATTGATGTGTATCAATAGAGTGATAAGAATTGTAGAGTAAAATAAGATAAAGTATAAGAATTGTAAACATGGGAAATCTGCCGGGAAAGGGAGGTTCGGAAGGTAAGCCGGATCAGCCCACTCCTTTAGATTTTGTGTCTGGAAACTATGGAACATATTATACTGAACCCTTCTGGAAAAACATATTGACCAGAGCACATGCTCTACAAATTGCAGGGCTAAGTGAGTGCGGACCATGTTCTGCAGAGGAATGGGAAGAAGTCATTAAAATTTGTGGCCAACATAAGCAGTATAATTATCCACCGTTTCCTTATGATAAAGAATATATAACTAAATGTTATAAAATGTGGTGTAAAGCATTAAAAGATTATAAAAAGCAATTCCCTCATCCATTAGACAAGCCTCATCCTTCCTTAGACAACCCTCCTGAAAAGCCAACACTTGCCTCTGCTCCTGTCCAACCCCCTTGTTATGATAAGGGGGATTCAAAGGATTATGTGAGTTTGGCAACAGTACCTCCACCGTATGCTATGATTAAAACGGATAATGACGAGAAACCGAAGGAAAAACTTTATCCTTCATTGGAATTGACTATGGGAGCACTAACTGCCATAGTTGATCAAAAGGGAAAGGCATGGTTAGAGCAGGAGGAGGAAGATAGGAAAGCCACAGAGATCATTAACAGACTGGAGGAGGAAAGGCAGAGAGAAATAAAGGAAGAAAAAGAGCATAAACAGCGGGAGGAGAGGAAACTAAAAAGGGCACAATCAAAATTAGAAAGAGAAACAAGAAGGGAGGCAGAGGCAATAGAAGCCTTTAAAAGACTTTCTATTTCAGGACAGATGAAAACAAGGTCTAGAACAACCCATATACAAAAAGCCTTGCCTAGAACTCCCTCCCATAACAAAGATAACTCACCCCAGTCTACTGATGAAGAATGCCCAGCCCTGGAAAGTGATGAGGATGAAAACACCAGCACCTCCTTAATCAAAATTCCAGTGGTCACTGACCCTGAGACAACTGACACAACATCTGCCACACTTGCTTTGCCTCTCATCACCATGGGAACCACGCAAGTCCAAATCCCGCTCCCGCTAGGTACTGTCAGGGAAATTAAAGAAACATGTCCCAAACCTAGAAAAGACCCCCGAGCAGCAGTTAATTTCCTAAAGAGATATTGTGAGGGGGCACGCATGTCACAAGAAGACTTAGAAGTCATAGTAAATGCTGTAGATCCCGAAAGTTCAGCGGATATAGAAATATCAAATTGGTTCAAAACTAGCAATTTATATGAAGCTGAGGAAAACTGGCCTACATTTTGGAATAATCTCCTGGCAGCATGGAGGAAAGCCTATAAACCAGAAATGCCCATACATGACTTAATCTCATGTAAACAGCAGCCAGGAGAAGATTTTTTTTCTTTTGTGTCCCGGCTTTATAAGATCTATTTGACATGTGATGTAGATAGCCCACAACTTTTTGTCAGCACTGCCATGAACAATGGAGATCCAAAAGTGACCCAGGTAATTAAACTGGTTAATACTGAGTGGGCAACAATGTCCCCCCCACGGTTTGTGGAGGATGTAAAGAAAAGGGCCACCTCTGGATTTTTTAATACCAAAGGAGGGCTATTCACCAAGACCTCAGGGACTCCCACCCCCATGCTCCCAGCCTTTAATAACTCTGCATTGCAATCACAAGAATACCCAAATCGAGGCTGTTTCAACTGTCGAGACCCCTCCCATCAGAAATCAGAATGCCCACACATGAGATATACCCAGGGAAGTGGACAGGGTAGGTTTCAAAGGAGGGGCTGGGGTGTTTCCAGAGGCAGGTATCAGCGTAATTTTCCAAATTATCAATATCCTTCACAGCAATATCCTTCTCCAACACAACAAAGCCGCCCCTTGCAACCCCAACAATACACCCTAGACCAACCACCACCACCTGGCCGCCGCCGAATGCAACCAGGATATAACCGTCCTATAGTCAAGGCGGCCTGGCCCCCCAGAGAACGGCCAGAACCCAGAAACACTGTCGATTTAATTCAAATGGATTGGCCAGGGTACAATGATAACAACCCTTGCAATAACCCCTTTAATCAACATCCATAGGGGTGCCCGGAGCAGATCCCCTCCTTGGTAATGCATTTCTTCTCTTCCCATTGGAAAACACTTCCACAGGTAGTCCTTAAAGTTGAAGGAAGGGTGGTATGTTTTTTAGTGGACACAGGGGCTAGTACGAGCTGTCTTAATGACACCCGTTTTATCACAGAAAATTGTACCGAGGGCTGCTCTATGGGAATTAATGGGATAGATGTTACACACAAAATAACAGAACCACTGCAAGTGTCTGACTTGCAGGATAAACACTTAACCAGACAAACCTTCGCCATCCTCATTGACTGCCCATTATGCCTAATGGGAAGGGACCTCATGTCCTCATTAGGGGTTAGCATTAAATTTGACCTACAAGGGGAATGACTGCCAAATCAGCAAGATGTGACTTGACTATGCCAAAAAGAAAAGATTTGACGTTTTACTTTATGATCATACCTGCAATATTAGAGACTCACCCAATATGGGCAAAGTCAAAAACAGACGTAGGACATGTCAAATGCACTCCCTATGTCCCTACTTTCAAGCCAAACATCATACCGTTCTTTCAGAAACAATACCACCTTCATGCGGACAAAGTACAAGGCATAGCACCACAGATCACCACATACATACAGAAAGGCATTCTAAAACCCGTTATCAGTCCCTGGAATACATCCATCAACCCAGTTAAGAAAGCCAGTGGCGAGTGGAGGCTAGTACAGGATCTGAGGGGGGTAAACAAATGTATCCAACCGCTTCCACCACTAGTCTCAGACATCACGGGAATTTTTATAAACATCCGTGCTTCCTCCACTGTATATACGGTACTGGACTTGTCAAATGCCTTCTTTAGCATTGATGTGCACAGAGATTTCCAAAGGATCTTTGCCTTTACCTGGGGCACGGGCCAACTGACTTGGACCCGTCTTCCTCAAGGCTTTGTAGACAGTCCTGCAGCATTTTCCATGGTGTTAAAACTAACCCTGGATGACTGGGTGCCCCCACAGGGATCAGTACTCCTGCAATATGTAGATGACCTACTGTTATGTAGTGAGAGCAGGGCACAGTGTGCAGAAGACTCAGAAAGCCTGATGACCCACTTATCTCTTAAGGGCCACTTGGCGTCTCGCAAAAAGATCCAGTGGTGCAGGGAGAGGGTGGAATACCTAGGATGTATTATCTCAGGCGGGACCAGGCAAGTGTCCCCGGAAAGAGTCAAGTCTCTGACCTGTCTCGGCCCACCCAAAGATAAGGCAGCGCTCCTATCTTTTCTTGGCTCTATTGTCTACTGCAGGCAGTGGATCCCAGATTGTTCTTTTTATGATTCAATCTTGCGCCCCTCTACCGCAGCCACTGCCCCAAAGCAGGTGATTTACACTGAGGAAATGACACAGGCCTTTCATGCCTTATTACAATCTTTGGCCAGTGCGCCAGCACTGGGTTTACCAGATCATAAGAAATCCTTTGTACTTTACTGTATAGTCAGGGGCCCTGCACTGGCTGCCGTACTGGCCCAAGTGCATGGTACCCACTACCGACCCGTGGCTTATCTATCCAAAAAACTCCCCATTCAAGTACAAGGAATGCCAGCTTGCCTACAAGCTGTCGCTGCCTGTGCAATGGCAGTAAAAGAAGCATCCAAAATCACTTTAGGAACGGAAACTACATTGTACACAACACATACTGTAGTCCACCTTTTACAAAACATTTCTACACAACACATGACAGCACAACGCTCCAGTGGGTATGAGATCATCCTCCTCAACACACACGGTCTCACTGTCAAATCTTGTTCTGAAACAACACCTGCAATCAGACTTCTACATTCATTACTCAGACTTCCAACAAAAGAAATCCTAGTAGAGCATAATTGCTGCACACAACTGCTACATTCCACCTCACCAAGACCTGACCTCACTGACCAACCTAACTCAGATCCCGACTACATAAATGTTTTTGTTGACGGAAGCTGTTCTAGACCAAGTGATAACACCTACAAGACTGGCTATGCTGTAGTGACTTTACCGAACAGAATATTAGAAGCAAAACCACTAGCAGCGACTTCAGCTCAGCAGGCAGAGCTGTATGCCATGACACGTGCCTGTCAGTTATTGAAAGGACAAAAAGTAAACATTTACACTGACAGTAGATACGCATTTGGGGTCGTTCATGACTATGGTGTTATTTGGAAAGCCCGCGGGTACAAAACAGCGGATAATAAGCAAATCGCAAATCAAGTCTGGGTAGAGAATTTATTAAGTGCACTTCATTTACCCGCAAAAATTAATGTCATAAAAGTAAAAGGTCATTCCTATGACAAATCTGACACTACTAAGGGAAATAACTTAGCAGACAGGGCAGCCAAAATGGCTGCTGAGAAGGCAATCAAACAAACAACCCTCCAATTGTTTTCTACAGATTTTTCATCCCCAAATTTCCCTGCCTTAGCCACATTACTACAAAAGAAAGCTCAATTGACTGACATTTCCTGTTGGGAATTGAATGGTTTGACGCACAACCCAGACGGCTTGTGGTCAAACAAGGAGGGGATCATAGGTATTCCAGAAACAGTAGCTCCTTTGATTTTATCTTATCTCCATGGCCCCGGGCACATAGGCAAGAAACCCCTACAGCGAATGTATAACCAGAATTTTTGCACCAATTCCACTCATCTATTAATTGAACAACTGATTGATTCCTGCTTAACTTGTGCCCAGAATAATGTTCAGGGACCAAAGTATGGCCATCATGGACACTTACCAGCGCCCTTAGGCCCGTTACAGGACTTACAGATTGATTTCACACACATGCCCAAACAGAAAGGAAATATCAAATATCTTTGCGTGATAATAGACAAATTTTCCTCATGGCCAGAGGTTATTCCCGTAACAGGAGAGACTGCAGGGATAGCTACCAGGTGTTTGGTCAATCATTGGATTAGCAGGTTTGGTCTGCCAGCTACCATATACTCTGACCAAGGGCCCGCTTTTACAGCAAAACTTACCAAAGAGTTAGTGAGGGTTCTAGGGATACAATGGAAGCTCCACATCCCCTATCACCCCCAGAGTGCAGGAGTAGTGGAGAGAATGAATAGAAACATTAAAGACAAATTGAAAAAAGCTACACAAGGTACCATGAAGAACTGGCTTCATTTTCTTCCTGGGGTGCTCTTCCAGATAAGAACCACCCCCCATGCTAGGACAGGACTGTCCCCCTTTGAGATCCTTATGGGAAGACCCGCTCAAAAAGCCCCTAAGATAGGCGAGGAATCTAACTTATATTCCTTACAGGAAGAGCACGTGAAATATCTGGTAAGTAGCCTCGCTGAAACTTATGACAAGGTTGCTGTCACCTTTCCTCCTCTTTCCACAGAACCAACACATCCTTTCGTCCCGGGGGACAAAGTACTGATCAAACAACTTGCAGTCCGCAAACAACCAGGCCCCGTCTTCCAAGGTCCATTTGAAGTCCTGAAGGTCTCCAGGACAGCAATACTGACGGATCAAAGCCCACAATGGATCCATGCATCCAGGTTGAAGAAGAGCCCACAGATAAAGGAGACAGGAAAGGAAATGGAGGAGTCCCCACCAATAACTGTACAAGAGACTCAGCCACTACTGTCCCATGCCCCCTCTCACAAAACCCCTTAATCCCCCAAACCATGCTTACCATAAACTTTCCCCGTAAGCCAAGAAAATGCACCACCTGGACAGTCTTTCTTTTTTCAATTGAAATGACCATCACTGTATTCTCACTTTTATTTTTTGGATGTTGGCTAAACTCCTCATGCGGGATGGGGGAGGGTATTGTTGTAGTCAATGCCAGAGCAACATACATGGAAAGGAACCACACTTATCCATACAAGGTAGCAACTCAAATGTCTGCAGCTTTTTCCAGGGCCACACAAAAATTAGTTAAAAGGCTTACAGAAGCAAAGATGTTGGAGAAGGGTAGTAAACCAGTAAAACAACTAGCCCCACCTCCCCCCCGAGCAACCACAGAAAGGAAAATACCCAAAATACCCAAATCTAGCCTTGATAGTAAAAATAATGGAGCTGAACTAGACCCAGAGACCTATTCAGTCCCTGACACTATTCCCCATCATTTTATTATGATGCATGCTTTTGGGAGGAAACAGAACCAATCCAAATGCTGGGTGTGCTCCCATATGGGCACAGGCCGACATTTAGTCCCTATGGTTGGAAGGCCTATCACCCTAGAGCAGTTGCTAAATACCACCCAGGAAGTCCCTGTTATAAACACCACTCCCATGAATAAACCCCTTTTGTTTACTGGATACACGAGAAAACCCCAGTTCTGTTTCCTAAACGGGGCAGGGAAATGGTTGTACAATGGTAAGTTCTGTAGAGATACCCAAGTTAATTTTACCATATTAAACCTACCTCTGGTCCTTGATGGAATAATAGACATAGAGGGTTTAGCTACTTTTAACATCCCGGACCCTGATGAAAGGATAGGTAACATGTCCCTATATGACATATGTAAATGTGTAAGGGGATCCAACAATCCACGGGTTACTGAATGGATAAACAGCACACACATGGACAGCCCCTGGATAAGGCAAGGTGGAGATAGTATTCCCTCTCTGGGGGATTGGATGTGTTTAGTGGGATTAAGGTCAAGACTTAGCCCCCCCAAAGTGGTTCAAGCCCCTCATGTTCCCCACGGATGGATGGTCTGTTGTGGACTATGGTGCCATACCACCGTCCCTTACCCTATGGACAGAAAAACTTCAGGTTGGTGTACTTTTGTGGAAATGATCCCTCTAATGGGGACCACAGGGTCAGACACACTTGTGTCCATGAAACCTGCCCACGGTCACCTTGAGTTTGGCAGACCCAAGAGGGAATTAACCACTTGGTGGGACAAAATTTTTGCATCCTTCGGTGGGGTGAGCGTATATAATGCCCTCACAAAGGTAGATGGATTTGGGATGTTAATGGACTTATGGATGAATGCCACAGCAATAGATATAGGATTACTCAATGAAGAACTTAGGAAGGTATTATTTGAACAAGAGGTAATTAAACAAAGGCAAGAACGAATGATGATGGTTCTTACAGGGCTGTGTGACCTAACCGGGGATAAAACCCTATGCTGCACATACATGAACAATCTTACAAAGCCGTCTGAAGATTTAGAAATCCCAGACTATTATGACATTATTAGAGGTCACAATGAAGAAAGGGTAAAATTGCAGGACCAAATGAGACGTATGGGGGACTCATGGAATCCCTTTTCAGGTGTAGGAGGATGGTTCGGTTCTATATGGGAAAACATTATGAATTTCTTTAAGAAAGCGGGTATTATACTTCTCATGATACTTATTTTAGCTCTGGCAGTTTATGTGACAATCAAATTGGTGTTCTACCTGATAAGTAAAGTAGCAAAATCAAAGAACCTAGTTGATAAGTCTGAAACAGCCATGACCATGTTCAAGGCAGGATATAGGTGGTACAATGAGTGATCAGCGGAGACTTCTTAAAGTCTCCTATGATCAAAGGAGGGATTGTAAGGAAACGTGGGAAGTGTAGAGTTACCCTTTAAGATTTAATAGTATTGTAACAAAGATGTTTTTCTGTTTCTCTGTAGAAACTCACTGTAAATTCTGTTTATCTCACACTCACACATTTCCATAACAAGTTTTAGTTCTCATGGCTTCTAGTAACGGGTCTGCTTCCCATAACAAGTAGGCTATATTATCAAAACATACTGAGAATCTTCTCAAGCACATATATTGCATAAGACATTTTTAGAGTAAATATGATGTTGAGTCCGAAAGAAGAAATATTATGAATCTTGCAGATCAATATTGAATTGTATAACAGAATGCTTAAATGCTTGAATGTGATTGGTTGTTCAATTGCGTTCTTCCCCTTTTTTTGTATTGTATATGCTCTGTGAAACGGAAGTAAAGGCATCTTTTTTCAAACCTCATACGGTGTATGGTGTCTGATTATCTGTCCGGACAGACAGGGTTATTTTCCATTGACCGCCAAAGTCCAATTGAGAGGGGCTGTTGCGGAGGGGCTGATTCAGAGGACCTTACAGTACTCATTGATGGCCCTCTGCTGCATGTGCAGCCACTGCAGCATTGCAAATGTTGAGTTCCACCTGGTGGGCATGTCACAAATGAGGCGGTTCTTGGGCAGGTTGCATTCCCTTTGAATGTCAGCCAGTCGAGCTGGCATTGTATGACCGGCGTAAATGACCACAGACATTTCTGGCCTGCCTCAGAAGATCCTGTAAGCCTGGGTACCTGCTAAAGAACCGCTGCACCACCAAATTCAAGACGTGTGCCAAACGGGTTAAGTGTCCTTGTTGGAGGGCGGAGAGGAGGTTGGTGCCATTGTCGCAAACCACCATTCCTGGCTTAAGCTGGAGTGGCGTCAACCACCTCTGAGCCTGCTCCTGCAGAGCTTCCAGAATCTCTGCCTCAGTGTGGCTCCTGTCCCCTAAGCAGACCAACTCAAGCACTGCATGGCATCTTTTTGCCTGAGTGCTTGCGCTAGACATGTGCATTTCGTTATGTTCCGAATCGAAATTCGGACGAATTTTTCATTATTCGGACATTCGGATGCATCCGAATTACCGAATTACAATACTAACGAATTTTACCGAATCCGAATTTTTTTCGAATCGAAAAATCGTGGACGAAATTCGAAATATCTCAGGGTCACTTAGTGATAGAAACACCAAATTTGGATATGTTATAGTGTTAGATCTACTGTGTTTGCATACCAAATTTGGGGTTTCTAGCTACAAGTGGCCCCGAGATATGTGGCCCCAAAGTCGGGTCGAAAAATGTCATTCTCTGCTGCAGAAAAGTGCTTGACATTTTGTGACCCGACTTTGGGGCCACATATATCGGGGCCACTTATAGCTAGAAACCCCAAATTTGGTATGCAAACACAGTAGATCTAACACTATAACATATCCAAATTTGGGGTTTATATCACCAAGTGACCCCGAGATACGTGGACCCAAAGTCGGGTCGCAAAATATTTTCGAATTCGGTTGAAATCATTTCAAATGCAGTTGAAATATTTTCAAATGCAGTTGAAATATTTTCAAATGCAGTTGAAATATTTTCAAATGCAGTTGAAATATTTTCAAATCTGGTTGAAATTATTTCAACTGCATTAGAAACTATTTCAACCAGATTTGAAAATATTTCATCTGCATTAGAAACTATTTCTATCACCAAGTAACCCCGAGATACGTGGACCCAAAGTCGGGTCGCAAAATATTTTCGAATTCGGTTGAAATAATTTCAAATGCAGTTGAAAAAAATTCAAATGCAGTTGAAAAAATTTCAAATGCAGTTGAAAAAATTTCAAATGCAGTTGAAATAATTTCAAATCATGTTGATACTATTTCAAGCGGATTTGAAAATATTTTGCGACCCGACTTTGAAAAAAAAAATGAAATTGATTCTAACAGTCTGCAGAAGATCTGCAAAAAAAAAAAAGAAGTGAAATGGCTGTTAATAGTCTACAGGAGATCTGCTATTAAATTA
This sequence comes from Lithobates sylvaticus, assembly GCA_028564925.1. NCBI lineage: Eukaryota > Metazoa > Chordata > Amphibia > Anura > Ranidae > Lithobates > Lithobates sylvaticus. The sequence goes on along the minus strand of CM053029.1, from coordinate 312,886,444 downwards.
TATATTTTTTTCTATTCTGTTCTAATCTTTTCTATTTGAATTATAAATTTTGGAAGATGGTTATTTACTTATATACATCTGTCACATAAAAAAAAAAGATGTGAAATGGCTGTCACGGATGTCGATCGCAAGGCAAGTACATATGCTGTATGTCATTGTCCACTTGCCACAACACCTGCCACAAGTGCCAAGACACCTGCCACGAGTGCCACGTGACCGACCACAAGTGCCACGTGACCTGCCACGTGACCAAGTTGTGGATTGTCCACTTGCCATGTCACCTGCCACAAGTTATGGGGTTCCTAGCACCAAGTGACCCCCAGATATGGGGGATATGTCAAGTACTTTTCTACAGCAGAGAATTACATTTTGTGACCCGAATTTGTGGCCACATATCTCGGGGCCACTTATAGCTAGAAACCCCAAATTTGGTATGCAAACACAGTAGAACTAGCACTACAACCTCTCCAAATTTGGTGTTTCTATCACCAAGTAACCCCGAGATACATGGACCCAAAGTCGGGTCGCAAAATATTTTCGAATTCGGTTGAAAAAATTTCAAATGCAGTTGAAATATTTTCAAATCTGGTTGAAATTATTTCAACTGCATTAGAAACTATTTCAACCAGATTTGAAAATATTTCATCTGCATTAGAAACTATTTCAACCATATTTGAAAATATTTCAACTGCATTAGAAACTATTTCAATTGCATTAGAAACTATTTCAACTGCATTAGAAACTATTTCAACTGCATTAGAAACTATTTCAACCAGATTTGAAAATATTTCATCTGCATTAGAAACTATTTCTATCACCAAGTAACCCCGAGATACGTGGACCCAAAGTCGGGTCGCAAAATATTTTCGAATTCGGTTGAAAAAATTTCAAATGCAGTTGAAAAAAATTTCAAATGCAGTTGAAAAAATTTCAAATGCAGTTGAAAAAATTTCAAATGCAGTTGAAATAATTTCAAATCATGTTGATACTATTTCAAGCGGATTTGAAAATATTTTGCGACCCGACTTTGAAAAAAAAAATGAAATTGATTCTAACAGTCTGCAGAAGATCTGCAAAAAAAAAAAAAGAAGTGAAATGGCTGTTAATAGTCTACAGGAGATCTGCTATTAAATTATATATTTTTTTCTATTCTGTTCTAATCTTTTCTATTTGAATTATAAATTTTGGAAGATGGTTATTTACTTATATACACCTGTCACATAAAAAAAAATATGTGAAATGGCTGTCACGGATGTCGATCGCAAGGCAAGTACATATGCTGTATGTCATTGTTCCACTTGCCACAACACCTGCCACAAGTGCCAAGACACCTGCCACGAGTGCCACGTGACCAACCACAAGTGCCACGTGACCTGCCATGTGACCAAGTTGTGGATTGTCCACTTGCCATGTCACCTGCCACAAGTTATGGGGTTCCTAGCACCAAGTGACCCCCAGATATGGGGGATATGTCAAGTACTTTTCTACAGCAGAGAATTACATTTTGTGACCCGATTTTGTGGCCACATATCTCGGGGCCACGTATAGCTAAAACCCCCAAATTTGGTATGCAAACACAGTAGAACTAGCACGACAACCTCTCCAAATTTGGTGTTTATATCACCAAGTGACCCCGAGATACGTGGACCCAAAGTCGGGTCGCAAAATATTTTCGAATTCGGTTGAAATAATTTCAAATGCAGTTGAAATATTTTCAAATCTGGTTGAAACTATTTCAACTGCATTAGAAACTATTTCAACTGCATTAGAAACTATTTCAACCAGATTTGAAAATATTTCAACTGCATTAGAAACTATTTCAACTGCATTAGAAACTGTTTCAAATCTGGTTGAAATAGTTTCTAATGCAGTTGAAATAATTTCAAATCCAGAAGAAATATTTTTAAATTCGGTTGAAATATTTTTAAATCCGGTTGAAATATTTTCAAATCCGGTTGAAATAATTTCAAATGCGACTGATTTTTCGAATTCGGTCAAAAACGAAACAAAATCCGAAAACGAATTTAACGAATCTAACTAAACAAAATGAATTAATTAACGAATTAAATGAAACAAAACAATTTTTTTTATTTTTGCACGTCTAACACGGATGTCGATCGCAAGGCAAGTACATATGCTGTATGTCATTGTCCACTTGCCACATCACCTGCCACAAGTTGTGTATTGTTCACTTGCCACAAGTGCCACGACACCTGCCACGAGTGCCACGTGACCGGCCACGCGTGCCACATGACCGGCCACGAGTGCCACATGACCGGCCACGTGACCAAGTTGTGGATAGTCCACTTGCCACGTCACCTGCCACAAGTTGTGGGGTTCCTAGCACCAAGTGACCCCCAGATATGGGGGATATGTCAAGTACTTTTCTACAGCAGAGAATTAAATTTTGTGACCCGACTTTGGGGCCACATATCTCGGGGCCACTTATAGCTAGAAACACCAAATTTGGTATGCAAACACAGTAGAACTAGCACTACAACCTCTCCCCGAGATACGTGGACAAAATATTTTCGAATTCGGTTGAAATAATTTCTAATGCAGTTGAAATATTTTCAAATCTGGTTGAAATAGTTTCTAATGCAGTTGAAATAGTTTCAACCAGATTTGAAAATATTTCAACTGCATTTGAAATTATTTCAACCGAATTCGAAAATATTTTGTGACCCGACTTTGGGTCCACGTATCTCGGGGTTACTTGGTGATAGAAACACCAAATTTGGAGAGGTTGTAGTGCTAGTTCTACTGTGTTTGCATACCAAATTTGGGGATTCTAGCTATAAGTGGCCCCGAGATACGTGGCCCCAAAGTCGGGTCGCAAAATGTCAAGCACTTTTCTGCAGCAGAGAAGAAAATTTTTCGACCCGAATTTGGGGCCACATATCTCGGGGCCACTTGTAGCTAGAAACCCCAAATTTGGTATGCAAACACAGTAGAACTAGCACTATAACATATCCAAATTTGGTGTTTCTATCACCAAGTAACCCCGAGATACGTGGACCCAAATTCGGGTCGCAAAATATTTTCGAATTCGAAAATCGGTCGAAAACTAAACGAAATCCGAAAACGAATTTAACAAATGTAACGAATCTAACTAAACGAAATTAATTAATTAACGAATTAAAACGAAACTAAACTAAACGAATTTTTTCCTTTTGCACATGTCTATGCGTAGCCCCTAGAATGCCTACGGAGCACCGCTGGTTTTCGAGGAAAAATCTGCACAGGAAGAGGCCATAGAGACAGAAGAAGAGGAGGGGGTGGAGGAGAGAGGTGTGGCAGAATCGCCACTACCAGCATTTTGGAGGCGTGGTGGCGGAACAAGCTCCAACAATACTGCACCCTGTCCTGCATCCTTCCCAGCTGCCAGCAGGGTTACCCAGTGTGCTGTGAAAGAAAGGTAACATCCCTGTCCATGCCTGCTGGACCATGAGTCAGCAGTAATATGCACCTTACCGCTGACCTCCCTGTCCAACAAAACCAAGACATTGCCTTCCACATGTCGGTAGAGTCTACCAGCTGAAAAGACAGCAGTTGGAATGCTAGAAATTTAGCCAAACAAACATTCAGCCGCTGAGCATGTGCATGGCTGGGACCGAATTTCTTTTGCCGGGTTAGCAACTGGGATAGGGAAATTTGTCTGCTACAACCAGATGTTGGTGTACCTCTAGCAGATTGCCCAAAAGTGCTTGGGACACCTAATTCTACACCTTCATTCCTCTCAGTGCAGGTCTCTGAGAGGACTGAAGTTATAGTGGGGTTGGAGATCCCAGCCTAGGAGGAGCAAGGAGAGGTCCGACTTGTTCTTTGGTGTGGGTCTTTTTAAGTACTGTTGCCAACGGACTGCATGGGAGCTCAACATATGTCAAGGTCAAGCATGTGGTGCCCAAGCGGCTGCTGTTTTGGCCACGCTTGTTACACTTCAGACATATATGTTGCAAACAGCAACGGTGCGATCTGCTGCACATGTCATAAAAAATGCCCATACCAAAGGACTTTTGGGAAAATGCAGTCAGCAGCACCCTGCACATGCGGAGCTCTGCGGTGTGATGCAGTCAGTTGCCGGCCCTTAAGCTGGCCCCTGGGCATCCTGCCTCATTGGAGATATGCCTCCTCCTCCTCCTCTTCCTCCTCCTCTCTTCTATCTGGCACCCAAATAGAGTAAGTGACCTCATTAACCCCTCCCTCCTCACCACTGGACTGCCAGTTTCTTGTCCTTTTTGGGCACCCCCTCTCTCTGGGCTCACGTTACTGCCTTCATCCTCAACCTGGGTACCATCATCAGAGCCTTCAAAATGCTGCGCATCCTCCTGGAGCATGTACCCTACACTGTGGTCGAACAGTTATGGGGACTCCTCAGGGCATGATGGTGGGGCTAGGGAAGGAGTGACTGATGAAATTGAACCAATGGAAGAGGCTGCTCTTCTACATGTTGTGGCTCAACATGGGCAGCTGCCAAAAAAAGGACAAGCGTGCCCTGCGGCCACATGCTGAGGATGCACCGTGTCCATGACCAGGCCTGTTGGCTGTAGATTACAGAGCCTGCTTGCCCTCTTTTAGTGGCCTGTGAGCGTCTGCCTCTCCTTGGTGTCCTTCCAGACATGCTGTACAATTAAAATAGCAAAACAACGCCTGAAGTTTACTAAAACAGTACACCAGGAATGGCCTACAGTCAGGTATAGGCTTGGCTAGACTAGGACAGAGGCAGAGTCAACGTACAAACTGAGGTCATAGCCAGAATCCAAAAGCAGGTCAGGAGCAAGACAGATCATGCACGGGAAGGCAATATTGCTATGGTCATATATAGATGCAGGTAATGTAGCGGAGGTACAGTACCTGCACTGTCACCCATATGTCTATGCCTATGAAGAGTTAAAATTTGTTTCTTATCCAGTTTTCAATTTCTGTACTTTGTTTATTATGTTTCAGGTTGGAAATTATAAGGAAGTTATGTGTCAGTCTGCAGTTCATTAATGAGAATCAATTCTTACAGAAAGAGACATCCTGAACTATTTCAAGGTCACAAAACATCACGCTTAATTAGCACAACAAATTGGCAGTTTGTTTTATTGGTGAACTTTAAAAATGGATAGATACTGAAAGATGTTGATGGTAGATTCATATGTTGATAAAAATAAAGAATGCTCAAAACAATTCACACTTATTAAAATGTGCTAAATGATAATAGTAGCATTTAGAGATGAACTGAACACCCCCCATTTCGGTTCACAGCAGAACATGTGAACACTGTTAAAGTCTATGGGACACGAACATGAAAAATCAAAAGGTCCTGCCCCGGGGGACATGTATCAATGGAAAAAAAAGTTTTAAAAACGTCAATTTTTTCGGGAGCAGTGATTTTAATAATGCTTAAAGTGAAACAATAAAAATGAAAAATTCCTTTAAATATCTTGCCTGGGGGGTGTCTATAGTATGCCTGTAAAGTGGTGCAGTTTTCCCATGTTTAGAACAATACAACAGCAAAATTACATTTCTAAAGGGAAAAAAAGTCATTTAAAACTGCTCGCGGCTGTAATGTATTGTTGGGTCCCGGCAATATAGATTAAAATCATTGATAAAAACATCATGGGTTCCCCCCCCCAGTCCATTACCAGGCTCTTTGGGTCTGGTATGGATATTAAGGGAAACCCTGCACCCAATTAAAAAAAATGTTGTGGGGGTCTCCCAGGTCCCCAGGCACTATATACTCTGAACATCAGTATATACTATATGGCCTGCCCTATATATTCTGCAGAAAATTGGGCCTTAGGTGTTGGTGGTACCAGAACACTGTAAGCCCTCACAGTTACTCTTGGTGAGTGCAAGAACAGGCCCTGCTGTGAAATATTATATCAAGATTTGGAATTACATGCCCCTGTTAAACAGGGGCAGAAAAATTAGGCCTGGGTGGTGGTGGTGGTGCTATAACACTGCTACCCCTCACAGATACTCTTGCTGGGTGCAGGAATGGGCCCTGCATTGAAATATTGTATCAAAAATTGTAACTACATGCTACTACAGAAAAATTGGGCCTTTGGTGGTGGTGATGGTGGTGGTACCAGAACACTGTAAGTCCTCAGAGGCAGAAAAATTGGGCCTTGGGTGGTGGTGGTGGTGCCCTAAACCAAAAATATTGTTGGAAACTAGCATCATCAAGATTGAAGAGGAATAGGATAGTCAGCATAGGCAGTCTTCAAGGGATCCTACATTCCCACATCCATAGAAAATTAAATCAGTTACATCAGGATCAGGTGCTTGATAGCTGCTGATCCAAGACTGATTCATTTTTATGAATGTGAGCCTATCAATGGAGTCTGTGGACAGGCACACTCTAAACCTGTTACAAACCCTCCAGCAGCACTGAATGTGCCTTCAGAAAGAATGCTGGATGCAGGACAGGCCAGTAGCTTAATTGCATATTGAGCAAGTTCTGGCCAGTGGTCCATCCTCAAGACCCAGTGAGCCAGTACATGCTCTTTAGGAAAGGTCTCCAAGTCTGCTCTTGCCCCTAGATATTCCTGCACCATGTAATGGAGACTGACAAATAGTTTAAAGGCATCGGTCAGCCGGCCACCTTCTCCACTGCTCTTCCTCTGACTGAATGAAGCCTTAGCAACACGTTGTCAAGCACCAGGAAATTGTAACCTCCCAGGGTCTGGAAATGCATTGCACATCCCTTTCTACAAGGCCTCCTAAAGATGTTTAATTTCTGAGTTCTGCAACCTTACCCTTGTAACATGGATCAAGAAGGGTTGCCAGCCAGTAAGGATCCTTTTCTTTAAAACCACAAATCCTAGGGTCCTTTTGCAGGCTTTGCAGAATCAGGGAGGCCATGCAGCGTAAATTTGCAGAGGCATTTGATTCTGAGTCCTCTGGGTCACTAAGGATCACATGATCTGTAACAACCTCCTCCCAGCCATGTACAACTCCTTGGGTTTCTGGGGACTGAAAACCATCACTTGAAAATGGCTGCTGAGTGTTATCCTTCACGTCCATGCTGACACAATCCCCCTGCTCTTCATCCTGTGTGTTTGGCGGGCCCACAGGAATAATATCTGGATAAAGGGGGCCTTGAGAGGTAAGGAAGTCCTCCTTTTCCTCCCGCTGATCTGCCTCAAGTGCCCTGTCCATTATTCCCTGAAGCGTATATGCTCCAACAATAAGACTAGAGGGACAGTGTCACTGATGCATGCATTGTTGCTGCTCACCATCCTTGTGGCTTCCTCAAATGGTTAACAACAGGAGGGGGTGAAGAAACCGCGCTATCTACACATAAATAGATTCAGCAGCCTGCACAACAATAGTATGTAAAATAAAAAGTGTGGATAAATATATAGTGCGGCGCTCAAAGTGTTTAATAGTGATTATTAAACATATAATGTGAAATAATATATAATAATAAAAATTAAAAATTATATATCACCAAAAAGCATATAAATGACGATAATAGAACTATACTCTACATAGGACATCCAATGAATTACAAATAGTGAAACCAACTGATTGCAAACAAAACGTGACAGAATTAAAACTATCGCAAAATGATATTGTGTCTCATAATTTAGAAACAATGATTATTATAAAAATCAATTAATAATACACCATAGTGACTTAGGTGAATACAATATATCATAAGGTGACTTGTGCGGCTTGTCTGATGTACTCCGTCACCGATTAAGGGAAGGCTTACCGACTATTGTGGACTCAGGTAGGCTTACGCAAAAATTGCTGTATGGTATTTGCAATACACCGATGTGGACAGTTATTCCAATTTATGATGTCTGGCGACCAACGACAAGGCTATGCGCTGAATGGTTGGTAGAAGCTCAAAATAGGATGGTAAGCAGGTATGGCATGTGGTTCATCCCCAAATGGTGTTACCGACAAAGAGAAATGAGACCATATAGCGTAATACTGTCAAGTAAACTAAAATTTAATAAGTATAAAAATGGGTACTCACATGTACAAAGGCTTAATAGGCATGTATAAAAGAAATTGGCAGCAGTGGCATCAGCAAAATCGTCTCCCAACGCGTTTTGCCTTAATAAGGCATCATCTGGGGGTTGCCTTATTAAGGCGAAACGCGTCGGTAGACGATTTTGCTAATGCCACTGCTGCCAATTTCTTTTATACATGCCTATTAAGCCTTTGTACATGTGAGTACCCATTTTTATACTTATTAAATTTTAGTTTACTTGACGGTATTACGCTATATGGTCTAATTTCTCTTTGTCGGTAACACCATTGGGGGATGAACCACATGCCATACCTGCTTACCATCCTATTTTGAGCTTCTACCAACCATTCAGCGCATAGCCTTGTCGTTGGTCACCAGACATCATAAATTGGAATAATTGCCCACATCGGTGTATTGCAAATACCATACAGCAATTTTGACTCATATGGTGTAAGCCTACCTGAGTCCACGATAGTCAGTAATACTTCCCTTAATCGGTGATGGAGTACATCAGACAAGCCGCACAAGTCACTTTATGATATATCGTATTCACCTAAGTCACTATGGTGTATTATTAATTGATTTTTATAATAATCATTGTTTCTAAATTATGAGACACAATATCATTTTGCGATAGTTTTAATTCTATCACGTTTTGTTTTCAATCAGTTGGTTTCACTATTTGTAATTCATTGGATGTCCTATGTAGAATATAGTTCTATTATCGGTCATTTATATGCTTTTTGGTGATATATAATTTTTAATTTTTATTATTATATATTATTTCACGTTATATGTTTAATAATCACTATTGAACACTTTGAGCGCCGCACTATATATTTATCCACGCTTCCTCAAATGGTGACAGGACAGTGCATACATCCTTGATCAGTAGCCACTGGCGTGGTGAAAAAAAGCCAAGCTCCGCTGACCCTGTCCTGGTGCCATACTTGCACAGGTACTAATTTATGGCCCTCTGCTGCATGTGCAGCCGCTGCAGCATTGCCAATGTTGAGTTCCACCGGGTGGGCATGTCACAAATGAGGCGGTTGGTGGGCAGGTTGTATTCCGTTTGAATGTCAGCCAGTCGAGCTGACATTGTATGATCGGCAGAAATGACCGCAGACATTTCTGGCCTGCCTCAGAAGATCCTGTAAGCCTGGGTACCTGCTCAAGAATCGCTGCACCACCAAATTTAAGATGTGTGCCAAACGGGTTAAGTGTCCCTGTCGGAGGGCGAAGAGAAGTTTGGTGCCATTGTCGCATACAACCATTCCTGGTGGAATCTGGCGTGGCGTCAACCACCTCTGAGCCTGCCCCTGCAGAGCTGACATAATCTCTGCCCCAAGCAGATCAATTCAAACACTGCATGGCATCTTTTTGCCTGACTGCTTGCGTAGCCCCTTGAACACTTACGGAGCACCGCTGGTTCAGAAAACAAATCTGCAGAAGAGGCCATAGAGGAAGAAGAAGAGTAGTGGGTGGAGGAGAGAGTTGTGGCAGAATCACTACTAGCATTTTGGAGACATGGTGGCGGAACAAGCTCCAACAATACTGAACCCTGTCCTGCATCCTTCCCAGCTGCCAGCAAAGTTACCCAGTGCGACATAAAGGAAAGGTAACGTCCCTGCCCATGCCTGCTGGACCATGAGTCAGCAGTAATATGCACCTTACCACTGACTGCCCTGTCCAACGAGGCCACGACATTGCCTTCCACATGTCGGTAGAGATCCAGAATGGTCTTTGGAGAAAAAAATTGGCGTTTGGGAACCTGCCACTGAGATAACAACACACATTCCACAAATTCTGTAAAGGCAGCAGTTGCTTTGCTAGCAATTTGGCCAAGCTAGTATTCAGGCTCTGAGCATGTGGATGACTGGTACTGAAATTCTTTTTACTGTTCAGCAACTGGGGTAGGGAAATTTGCTTGCTAAAATCAGATGGTGGTGTACTGCTAGCAGATTGTCTGCAAGTACTTGGGACACCTATTGCTATACCTATATTCCTCTCAGTGCAGGCTTTTGAGAGGACTGGCGGTATAGTGGGCTTGGAGATCCCAGATGAGGAGCAAGGAGAAGTCTGCCTTTTTCTTTGATGTGGGTCTGTGTTGTTGCCAATGGACTGCATGGCAGGTTGTCATATGTCTGGTCAAGCATGTGGTGCCCAAGCGGCTGCTGTTCTGGCCACGCTTGATCTGCTTCAGACATAGGTTGCAAACAGCAACGGTGTGATCTGCTGCACACGTGTTGAAAAAGGCCCACACCAAGGAACTTTTAAAAGTCAGTGGGGAGTTAGCAGTGCCCTGCACCTGCAGAGCTCTGCAGTGTGATACAATAGGGTGGCTGCCCTTAAACTGACCCCTAGAGGACATCCTGCCTCATTGGAGTTGTGCCTGTGCCTCCTCCTCTCTTCTATTAGGCACCCAAGTAGAGTCAGTGACCTCCTCATCCCCTCCCTCCTCTTCACTGGAGCAAACTTGGCAGTATGCTGCAGCTGGGGGAACATGACTGCCAGTTTCTTGTCCTTCTTGGGCACCCCCTCTCTCTGGACTCATATTACTCCCTTCCTTAACCTGGGAACCAACATCGGAGCCTTCAAATCGCTGTGCATCCTCCAGCAGCATGTACCCCACAATGTGGTCGAATAGTTATGGGGACTCCTCCGTGCATCATAGTGGTGCTACAGAAGGAGTGACTGTGGACAAGGAGCTGGTGGAATAGGCCGGCTTTGGCAGCTGCATTTGAAGGCAAACTACTCTGAGCCTGGGTGACAGGGGATGAGGACGGATTTGTTATCCACTCCACCAACTCTTCTGCATGTTCTGGCTCAATAACACAACCAGCAGCAGAAAAAAAGACAAGACAAGACGGCCACCTGCAGAGGATGCACCATTTCCACGACGAGCACTGTTGACTGTAGACACAGAGGCCGCTTGCCCTTTTTTAGTGGCTTGTGAGCATCTACCTCTCCTTGGTGGTCTTGCGGACATGATGTATATTTTGTTTTGCAACACCACACTACACTGTATTAGATACTGTGTACACCACCAGAAGTGTAGTAGAAACTCTACACACTGTATAAGATACTGTGTACATTGGCTGCACTGTATTAGCAACTGTACTATGGATGCAATGTATTGTGTACTGTTTACACCACAAGAAGTGTAGTGGAAACTGTGCACACTGTATTAGATACTGTGTACACCACCAGAAAAGTGGTAGAAACTGTATTATGGCTGCACTGTATTGTGTACTGTGTACAACATCAGAAGTGTAGTAGAAACTGTACGCACTGTATAAGATACTGTGCACACCGCCTGCACTGTATTAACAACTGTACTATGGCTGCACTGTATTTTATACTGTGTACACCACCAGAAGTGTTGTAGAAACTGTGCAGACTATATAAAATACAGTGTACACTACCAGAAAAGTAGTAGAAACTGTACTACGGCTGCACTGTATTGTGTACTGTGTACACCACCAGAAGTGTAATAGAAACTGTACACACTGTATTAGATACTGTGTACACCGCCTGCACTGTATTTTATACTGTGTACACCACCAGAAGTGTGGTAGACACTGTACACACTGTATTAGATACTGTGTGACCGCCTGCACTGTATTAGAAACTGTACGTGTACCTGTGTACACTGCCTGAAGTGTATTATATTCTGCACACCACTGAATGCACTGTAGATATAGGCTACACTGGATGCAGTATATGTGTGTATATATATATATATATATATATATATATATAATATATGACTGTGTGTGTGTGTATATATGTATATGTATATATATAGTTTATATATATAATATAATATAAATAAATATTAAGACACCGTCTGAAGTGTATTAGAAACAGTACACCACAGAATACACTGTAGATATAGGCTACACTGGATGCAGAGTATATATACAGTAGGGAGAACAAGTATTTGATACACTGACGATTTTGCAGGTTTTCCTTCTTACAAAGCATGTAGAGGTCTGTATCATAGGTACTCTTCAACTGTGAGAGATGGAGTCTAAAACAAAAATCCGAAAAATCACATTGTATGATTTTTAAATAATTAATATGTATTTTATTGCATGACATAAGTATTTGATCACCTACCAACCAGTAAGTATTCTGGCTCTCACAGACTTGTTATTTTTTCTTTAACCACTTCCCGATAGGCGCACGACAACGTCCGTCGTACGGACAGGCAAAATTGCGTATAGGTACGTCCCTTTAAGATTGCCGCCGTGCCATCGTGTGCGCACCGCTGGCACCGGTCGGGACCCCCATGAGTCCAGTCGCGGGTCCCGGGGACTCGATCGCTGCGGGAATACCCGCGATCGTCTCACGGGAAGGCTGAACGGGGAGATGCAGAAGTAAACAGCATCTCCCCTTCTGCCTAGCAACTACTGACACTGATCTCTGCTCCATGTGATTGGAGCAGAGATCAGTGTTCACTAAATCACAGCCACGCCCCCCCACAGTTAGTAACACGCCCCTAGGAACACTTAACCCCTACACTGCCACCTAGTGGTTAACCCCTTCACTGTCAGTGTCATTTACACAGGAATCAGTGCATTTAAATAGCACTGATTGCTGTATAAATGACAATGGTCCCAAAAATGTGTCAAAAATGTCCGATGTGTCTGCCATAATGTCGCAGTCACAATAAAAATTGCTGATCACCGCCATTACTTGTAAAAAAAAAAATTATTAATAAAAATGCTATAAAACTATCCCCTATAAAAATTGCTGATCAATAATCGCTTATTGCGATTTATTTTACCATTACTTGTAAAAAAAAAATATTTTTGGGGATATTTATTATAAAAATGTTAATCAAAATGAATAAAAGACACCTGAAATCTCCACCACGTCACCGCAAACAGACCCAACCTCTCCACAAAATGGTCGAAATCAAAAGTGCAAATTACAACGGCCAATATGCATGTTAATGTCATAAAACAGGTTTGGGGACCCGGGTCCTGCCCCAGGGGACATATATCAATGCAAAAAGAACTTTTAAAAACTAACGTTTTTCGGGAGCAGTCATTTTAATGATGCATAAAGTGAAAAAAAATAAAAGTGAAATTTTCCTTTAAATATGGTACCTGGGGGGTGTCTAAAGTATGCCTGTGAAGTGGCATGTGTTTCCCGTGTTTAGAACTGTCCTTGCACAAAATGACATTTGTAAAGGAAAAAAAAAAGCCATTTAAAAACCACTTGCGGCTTTAATGTCATGTCTTGTCCTGGCCGCCATATGGCTGAAAATCCTTGAGAAAAATGGCATGGCTACCCCCATCACCCCCCCCCCCCCCCAGCCCCTTTGGGTCTGGTATGGATATTAAGGGGGACCCCGCACCCAAAATAAAACCCTATACCTACAACCCTATATACTCTGAACAGCAGTATATAGGTGGTGCAAACAAGACACGGACTGTAGGTTTGTTCTTAAGTAGAATCTGAACAGGTACATTACGAAGTGTAGCTCCATCCCCAAAAAATCTATTTTTAAGCTTTTTGGAGAACATAGGGAGGGGTTATCACCCCTGTAACATTTGCTGTCTTTGCACATCTGTTCAGAACATGTCACCTCACTTTCCGTCCCAATGACAAATGTTTTTGGAAAAGTGGGGTTTGAATTGAAACAAGGATTGGTGATAAAGCATCAGTAGAGAGGAGATACCTTTTTCCCAAATTAAATCTAACAGGATAGAATTTCCCTTCCTAGGGGTAGATTTCCTCTCACTTCCTGTTTTCTCTTTCCGTTTGCAAGTAGGAGTCGTTTGTAAGTTGGATGTTTGAAAGTAGGGGCCTGCCGTATATACTCTGCAGAAATTGGCCCTATTAGATGTTCACAGGAATGGGCCCTGCTGTGAGTTAATAGATCAATAGTACTTGCAAGACTGTAAGCCCTCACAGTTACTCTTGGTGGGCGCAGGAATGGGCCCTGCTGTGAGTTATTAGATCAAGATTTGTAATAACATGCACCTGTTGAACAGGGCAGAAAAATTGGGCCTTTGGTGGTGGTGGTGGTGGTGGTGGACGGTGTTGCCACAAGACTGTAAGCCCTCACAGTTACTCTTGGTGGGCGCAGGAATGGGCCCTGCTGTGAGTTATTAGATCAAGATTTGTAATTGCATGCACCTGTTGAACAGGGCAGAAAAATTGGGCCTTTGGCGGTGGTGGTGGACGGTGTTGCCACAAGACTGTAGGCCCTCATAGTTACTCTTGGTGGGCGCAGGAATGGGCTCTGCTGTGAACTATTAGATCAAGATTTGTAATTACACGCCCCTGTTAAACAGGGGCTGAAAAATTGTGCCTTAGGCATTGGTGCTGGTGCCACAACACTGCAACCCCTCACAGACACTGTACTCTTAGCACAGCAATGAGACCTGTTGCAAAGCATTGCCTAAAAATTGTAATTACACGCCCCAACATGGGCTGAAAAATTGTGCCTTAGGCACTGGTGCCACAACACTGCAACCCCTCACAGATACTGTACTTGGAGCACAGCAGTCACACGTGTTGCGAAGCATTTTTAAAAAAAATTGTAATTACATCCCCTGTTAAACAGGGGCTGAAAAATTTGTGCCTTAGGCATTTGTGCTGGTGCCACAACACTGCAACCCCTCACTGATACTGTACTTGGAGCACAGCAGTCACAAGTGTTGCGAAGCATTTTTTTAAAAAATTGTAAGTACACGCCCCTGTTATACAGGGGCTGAAAAATTGTGCCTTAGGCACTGGTGTGGTGGCATGGATCATTGAGGAGGAGGAAGAGGACCAGAGAGCTGTGTAAGGACATCAGGGATAAAATTGTAGACCTGCACAAGGCTGGGAATGGCTACAGGACAATAGGCAAGCAGCTTGGTGAGAAGGCAACAACTGTTGGCGCAATTATTAGAAAATGGAAGAAGTTCAAGATGATGGTCAATCTCCCTCGGTCTGGGGCTCCATGCAAGTTATCACCTCATGGGGCATCAATGATCATGAGAAAGGTAAGGGATCAGCCCAGAACTACACAGCAGGACCTGGTCAATGACCTGAAGATAGCTGGGACCACAATCTCAAATAAAACCATTAGTAACACACTACGCCGTCATGGATTAAAATCCTGCAGTGCACGCAAAGTCAAGGAAGAAGAAAAATGAGTACAACCCCAAGAACACAATCCCAACCATGAAGCATGGAGGTGGAAACGTCACTCTTTGGGGCTGCTTTTCTGCAAAGGGGACAGGACAACTGCACCGTATTGAGGGGAGGATGGATGGGGCCATGTATCGCAAGATCTTGGCCAACAACCTCCTTTCCTCAGTAAGAGCATTAAAGATGAGTCATGCCTGGGTCTTCCAGCATGACAACGACCCAAAAACACACAGCCAGGGCAACTAAGGAGTTGCTCTGTAAGAAGCATCTCAAGGTCCCGGAGTGGCCTAGCCAGTCTCCAAACCTGTACCAAATAGAAAAGGGGTGCTGAAAGTCCATATTGCCCAGCAACAGCCCAGAAACCTGAAGGATCTGGAGAAGGTCTGTATGGAGGAGTGGGCCAAAATCCCTGCTGCAGTGTGTACAAACCTGGTCAAGAACTACAGGAAACGTACAATCTCTGTAATTGCAAACAAAGGTTTCTGACCAAATATTAAGTT
The DNA here is from genome assembly GCA_028564925.1 of Lithobates sylvaticus. Lineage (NCBI taxonomy): Eukaryota > Metazoa > Chordata > Amphibia > Anura > Ranidae > Lithobates > Lithobates sylvaticus. The sequence continues at coordinate 312,870,814 of CM053029.1, read as the reverse complement.
CTGCTTTTCTGATGTATCAAATACTTATGTCATGCAATAAAATGCAAATGAATTACTTAAAAATCATACAATGTGATTTTCTGGATTTTTGTTTTAGATTACAGACCTCTACATGCTTTGTAAGTAGTAAAACCTGCAAAACCAGCAGTGTATCAAATACTTGTTCTCCCCACTGTATATATACTCTGCATTAGACATGTGCACAACAAAAAAAATCGTTTATTTTCGTTTCGTGTTTTTCGTTTCCGAAAAAAAATCGTTTTTTTTGTTTCGTTTTTTTCGTTTCTGTTGATTCGTAACGATTCGTACATTCGTAAGTCGTCGGTGTTCGGATTCGTAACGATTCGTACATTCGTAAGTCGTTGGTGTTCGTATTCGTAACGATTCGTACATTCGTAAGAGTTATTTTTTCGTTGATTCGTTTTTTCGTTAGTTTAATTTTCGGACGCATTCGTAACATTCGTAGATTCGTAATCGGAGCATAATTCATAATTTTATGTAATGTGTATGCTATAAATTACATTTTAATAATTTACGAATCGAAAAAAAAAGTTATGAATGTACGAATTTTTTTGTTCAATAGAGACACGGAAAATTACAAATCGAAAAAAAAAAAAAAAGTTACGAATCGAAAAAAAAAGTTAGGAATCGAAATAAAAAAAAAGTTACGAATCGAAAAAAAAGTTACGAATGTACAAATTTTTTTGTTCAATAGAGACACGGAAAATTACAAGTCGAAAAAAATAAATAAAAGTTACGAATCGAAAAAAAAAAGTTACGAATCGAAAAGAAAAATAGTTACGAATGTACAAATTTTTTTGTTTTTTCAATCCATTCGAAGCACGTTTAGCAGCACCATTGTAAGGGACATGGGAAATTACCAATTCAACAAAAAAAAAAAGTTACGAATGTACGAATTTTTTTCGTTCGTTTTCGTTTTTCGGATTTTCGGATTTTCTTCATTAGTACATTCGTTGTTTCTAATTAGTTTTTTCGGATTTTCGTGGTTTTTCGGATTCGTTCGATTCGAATGATTCGTTAATCGGATTCGTACGATTCGAACGATTCATTACGATTCGTTATTCGGATTCGTACGATTCGAATGATTCGTTCATTCGTACGAAAACGAACGAACAAAAATAATGAAAAAAAAAAACGAAAAACGAAAAAAAAACGAAACAAATTGCACATGTCTACTCTGCATCCAGTGTAGCCTATATCTACAGTGTATTCCGTGGTGTACTGTTTCTAATGCACTTCAGGCGGTGTCTTAATATATATATATATATATAGTATATATATATATATATATATATATATATATATTGAAAAGCCAACATGTGTCCAAGATTACAATCTCTACATGTGGGGGTGGATTTCAATGATCAAATGATTCAGCCCTATTTGTCAATAAGGAGGTCCCGATTCTGGGACAAGAAGGTAGCAATTAATTTCATCCATTTGGCCATTTATAATTCCTACGCATTCTACACCAAATCCACGGAGAGCCCCGCCCCTTCCTAAAATTCATAGAAGAAGTTGTCACGTCCCTCATCTATCGACAAAGACCCCCCCCAGAAGACCTTCGCTCTGATGCTGTTAGCCATCTTCATGAGCTGCACTTCTCGTACAACATTCCACCACCTGAAGCAGGCTGAAGACGGCAAAAAAATGTTGCATGTGCAGCAAAAGAGGATTTTGAAGCGATACCAGCTACCATTGTCCCCAGTGTCCCTCCCAACCTGGCCTTTGCATTGGTGAATGATTCCAACTTTATCATACATCCCTAAAATATTAGCCCATAGTTTTAACCATTTCCCCATTTTCATCATCTGAGCTGACTATTTTCCATGCTTCCCCAAATAACCATGCCACTGCCTTCCACGTGAACTGACCCTGGCCTGTTTTTTGACTATGCCTCTGCCTACCATTTGGACTGCTCCAACGTGAACTGACCCTGGCCTGTTTTATCAACTATGCTTCTGCCTACAGCTTGGACTGCTTGCATGTGAACTGACCCTGGCCTGTTTTATGGACTATGCTTTTGCCTACCGCTTGGACTGATCTGTTGCCCTGCAACTGTAGTACACAGGGGTCTCACATATGTGAGGGGCTCCAGAATTGTTTTTCCGGATGGAGAAAACTATTTTTTTTTTGTTTTCTCTGAGTTTCGGAATTTCCGGATTAGCGTCTAGAGTCCAGAGGCTTCATAGAGATTTGGGTGGGTGAAGTCTCTACCCCTGTGCCCATGTGCACAGGTCTTACCTGATTGTGGCAGTCACGGGGGCTTGTAACTTAAAAAATGATAGGTTGCCAAGAAATTATATATATGTAATTTATGTTCCTAGAACACCTGATGCTGCTACTTGGATGTTTGGCCTCTGTATGTGACCAGGCTGTGTAAAAGGCTCACGCATGTGGTATCACCATACTCAGGAGTAGCAGACTGTATTTTGGGGTGTCATTTTTTTGCTGTGTATTTGCTATGTGTTGGAAATATCTTATAAATTGACAACTTTGTGTAAAAAAAAATGCATTTTCATTTTTTTTCCACACCTTGCAAAAACTTCTGGAAAAAAATAACCATTAAAAATACTCATTATGCCTCATAGATTATATGTTGGGGTGTTTTCTTTCTAAATTGGGGTCATTTTGTGGGAAATTTCATTGTCCTGGTGCTCCAGGGCCTTCAAAAGTGTAATAGGTGGTTGAGAAATGAGATGTGTTATTTATGCTTGTAGAATACCTGAAGGTGCTACTTCAATGTTGGGCCTTTGTATGTGGCCAGGCTGTGTAAAAGTCTCACACATGTGGTATCGCTATACTCAGGAAGAGTAGCAGAATGTATTTTGTGGTGTAATTTGCTGTATGCATATGCTCTGTGAGAGAAATAACTTGTTAATCACTTTCATACCAGACCATTTTGCTGGCTTAAGACCAGACCACTTTTTGCGATTCAGCCTTGCGTTGCTTTAACTGACAATTGTGCGGTCGGGCAACGTGGCTCCTAAACAAAATTGACATCCTTTTTTTTTCCCCCACAAATAGAGCTTTCTTTTGATGGTATTTGATCACCCCTGCATTTTTTTTTTTTGCGCTATAAACAAAAAAAGCGGCAATTTTGAGAAAAATACAGAATTTTTTTACTTTTTGCTAGGGGATAGTTTTATGGCATTTTTATTAAAATTTTTTTTTTTTTTACTAGTAATGGCGGCGATCAGCGATTTCTTTTTTTATTGTGACTGCGACATTATGGCGGACACATTGGACATTTTTGACACATTTTTGGGACCATTGTCATTTATACAGCAATCAGTGCTATACAAATGCACTGATTCCTGTGTAAATGACACTGGCAGTGAAGGGGTTAACCACTAGGTGGCAGTGTAGGGGTTAAGTGTGTCCTAGGGGTGTGTTGCTAACTGTGGGGTAGGTGGCTGTGTTGTAGACATCACTGATCTCTGCTCCAATCATAGGGAGCAGAGATTACTAATTACTAATTTGCTAATTTTTTTTCACAAAAGTTATGGTCTTCTTTATTTTTTTATTTCTAGCACAAAAAATAAAAAACTCACTAGTGATTAAATACCACCAAAAGAAAGCAGCTCTATTTGTGTGAAAAAAGGATGCAAATTTCATATGGGTACAGTGTTGCATGACTAATAATTGTAATTGTTATTCAAAGTGTGAGAGCACTGAAAGCTGAAAATTGGTCTGGGCAGGAAGGGGGTGTAAGTGCCTTGTATTGAAGTAGTTAGGCAACCTGTATACTAACTGAATACAAGACAAAGTAGGATAACTGAGATCAAATGTATTAATATTGGATCTGGTTTTGTGGCATGAACAGCTTCATTTTTTTAATGCCCTACAAATAGCCCAATTTGAACATTTTCACTTAGGGGTGTACTCACTTTTGTTGCCAGTGGTTTAGACATTAATGGCTGTGTGCAGAGGCGGTTCTAGGCTTTGTGAGGCCTTAGGCAAAAACTTAGGCACAAGGCCCCACTCACTCCCATAATGGGCAAAATAATTCAAGTGATAAAAATTAACTGTATAAGGAGGGTAATTGGACACAGTACAGGGGAGAGGAGGACAAAGCACATGGGAAGGGTAAGTGGGCACAGTACAGGGGGGAGCAGGACACAGCATAGGGGAAGGAGAAGTGGGCACAGTACAGGGGGCAGGAGGGTACAGAACAGGGGGGATGGTAAGTGGGCACATTACAGGGGGCAGGAGGGTACAGTACAGGGGGAGCAGGAAGGCATAGCACAGGGGGAGGGTAATTGGGCACAGTACAGGGGGTAGGAGGTTACAGTACCAGGGGAGCAGGAGGACACAGCACATGGGAGGGTAAGTGGGCACAGTACAGGGGACAGGAGGGCACAGCACAGGGGGAGGGTAAGTGGGCACAGTACAGGGGGTAAGAGGTTTCAGTACAGGGAGAGGGTAAGTGGACACAGTACAGGGGGCAGGAGAGTACAGTACATGGGGACCAGGAAGGCACAGTACAGGGGGCAGGAGGGCACAGCACAGGGGAGGGTAAGTGGGCACAGTACAGGGGGCAGGAGGGTACAGTACAGGGGAGCAGGAGGGCACATCACAGGGGAGGGTAAGTGGGCACAGTACAGGGGGCAGGAGGGCACAGCACAGGGGGAGGGTAAGTGGGCACAGTACAGGGGGCAGGAGGGCAAGTGGGCACAGTACAGGGAGCAGGACAATACAGTACCAGGGGAGCAGGAAGGCACAGCACAGGGGGAGGGTAAGTGGGCAGAGTACAGGGGGCAGGAGGGCACAGCACAGGGGAGGGTAAGTGGGCAAAGTACAGGGGGCAGGAAGGTACAGTACAGGGGGAGCAGGAGGGCACAGCACAGGGGAGGGTAAGTGGGTACAGTACAGGGGGAGCAGGAGGGCACAGCACAGGGGGAGGGTAAGTGGGCACAGTACAGGGGGAGCAGGAGGGCACAGCACAGGGGAAGGGTAAGTAGGAACGGTACAGGTAGCAGGACAGTACAGTATCAGGGGAGCAGGAGGGCACAGCACAGGGGGAGGGTAAGTGGGCACAGTACAGGGGGACAGGAGGGCACAGCACGGGGGGGAGTAAGTGGGCACAGTACAGGAAGCAGGACAGTACAGTATCAGGGGAGCAGGAGGGCACAGAACAGGGGGAGGATAAGTGGGCACAGTACAGGGGGCAGGAGGGCATAGCACAGGGGGAGGGTAAGTGGGCATAGTACAGGGGGTAGGAGGGACCAGTGCAGGGGGGGGGGTAAGTGGGCACAGTACAGGGGGCAGGAGGGTACAGTACCAGGGGAGCAGGAGGGCACAGAACAGGGGGAGGATAAGTGGGCACAGTACAGAGGGCACAGCACAGGGGAGGGTAAGTGGGCACAGTACAGGGGGTAGGAGGTTTCAGTACAGGGGGAGGGTAAGTGGGCACAGTAGAGGGGACAGGAGGGCACAGTACAGGGGAGGGTAAGTGGACACAGTACAGGGGGCAAGAGGGTACAGTACAGGGGGAGCAGGAGGGCACAGCACAGGGGAGGGTAAGTGGGCACAGTACAGGGGGAAGGAGGGCACAGTACAGGGGAGGGTAAGTGGACACAGTACAGGGGGCAAGAGGGTACAGTACAGGGGGAGCAGGAGGGCACAGCACAGGGGAGGGTAAGTGGGCACAGTACACGGGGCAGGAGGGCACAGAACAGGGGAAGGGTAAGTGGGCACAGTACAGGGGGCAGGAGGGCACAGCCCAGGGGGAGGGTAAGTGGGCACAGTACAGGGGGCAGGAGGGCACAGCACAGGGGGAGGGTAAGTGGGCACAGTACAGGGAGCAGGACAGTACAGTATCAGGAGAGCAGGAGGGCACAGAACAGGGGAGCAGGAGGGCACAGAACAGGGGAGGGTAAGTGGGCACAGTACAGGGAGCAGAACAGTACAGTATCAGGGGAGCAGGAGGGCACAGAACAGGGGGGAGGATAAGTGGGCACAGTACAGGGGGCAGGAGGGCATGGCACAGGGGGGGGGGGTAAGTGGGCATAGTACAGGGGGTAGGAGGGACCAGTACAGGGGGAGGGTAAGTGGGCACAGTACAGGGGGCAGGAGGGTACAGTACCAGGGGAGCAGGAGGGCACAGAACAGGGGGGAGGATAAGTGGGCACAGTACAGAGGGCACAGCACAGGGGGGGGTAAGTGGGCACAGTACAGGGGGTAGGAGGTTTCAGTACTGGGGGAGGGTAAGTGGGCACAGTACAGGGGGCAGGAGAGTACATTAAATGGGGAGCAGGAAGGCACAGCACAGGGGGAGGGTAAGTAGGCACAGCACAGGGGGAAGGAGGGCACAGCACAGGGGAGGGTAAGTGGACACAGTACAGGGGGCAAGAGGGTACAGTACAGGGGGAGCAGGAGGGCACAGCACAGGGGGAGGGTAAGTGGGCACAGTACAGGGGGCAGGAGGGCACGGCACAGGGGGAAGGTAAGTGGGCATAGTACAGGGGGTAGGAGGGACCAGTGCAGGGGAGGGTAAATGGGCACAGTACAGGGGGCAGGAGGGTACAGTACCAGGGGAGCAGGAGGGCACAGAACAGGGGGGAGGATAAGTGGGCACAGTACAGAGGGCAGGAGGGCACAGCACAGGGGAGGGTAAGTGGGCACAGTACAGAGGCAGGAGGGCACAGAACAGGGGAATGGTAAGTGGGCACAGAACAGGGGGCAGGAGGGCACAGCACAGGGGGAGGGTAAGTGGGTACAGTGCTGAGAGCAGGACAATACAGTACCAGGGGAGCAGGAGGGCACAGAACAGGGGGGAGGATAAGTGGGCACAGTATAGGGGGCAGGAGGGCACAGCACAGGGGGGGGGGGGTAAGTGGGCACAGTACAGGCGGGAGGAGGGCACAGCACAGGGGAGGGTAAGTGGGCACAGACCAGGCAGGAGGGTACAGTACAGGGGAGGGTAAGTGGGCACAACAAGAGAATAAGGTAAAGGAGAGAGCAGGAGGGCACAGCACAGAGGGAGGATAAGTGGGCAAGGTACCGGGGGAGCAGAAGGAAAGAAGGGTACACCTTACATCAGAGTGCCCCCCCCCCAGAGACGCCCCTTAGAGACCCCCCTTATAGCAGCACCCCTTGCCCTCTTTAAGATCTACATCATTATTTATATTGCCTTACCGGCAAGAATAAGGTACCGTACCGTGAGAGCCGAAGTTGGGGGGACGGAGCTGAGAGGTGGAGCATTCTGCAGATTTCTCCTCACTGATGTGTATACAGCGGCAGATGCAAAAAGGGTTACCAAGGCGTGCGGGTAGAGAGGCGTTGAGCGGAGCAACAGACTGGCAAGAATCCTCATTGAATGTAGCGCAGTGCCGAAAGTTTGGGTCCGACACTGGCTTCATCCCCTGATGGGTCAGCGGGGCACACAGGAGAAGTGGGCGGAAGGAGGAGGAGGAGCAGCAGCATTCGCAGCTCTCTCTCCTCTCCTGCTTGTGAGGGGAGGATGGAAGTGTCAGCGATAGCTGAGCGGCTCTCCCTGGCAGTGATCCAGAGCTATCAGTGAGCTCTGATCTCCCGGTTAACAGCCCGCTATCTCTCCATGTAGCGGTGAGCGGACTCAGCACTGTGCTGATGGCGGGGGGATCTGCCATCAACACAGCTCTTTAATTAGGCAAACTGGGCGGCCGCGAGGCCTCTGTGAGTGCGAGGCCTTCGCCGACCACCTAATTTGCCTAATTAGAGAGCCGCCTCTGGCTGTGTGTTAAATTATTTTGAGGGGACAGCTAATTTACACTGTTATACAAGCTGTACACTCACTAATTTACATTGTAGCAAAGTGTAATTTCCTCAGTGTTGTCACATGAAAAGATATAATAAAATATTTACTGTAGTAAATATTTAATGCGAGGGGTGTATTCACCTTTGTGAGATACTGTGTGTGTGTGTGTGTATATATATATATATATATATATATAAATATATATATATATATATATATATATATATATATATATATATACATATATATATATACATTTTTATATAAATATTTTATATATATATCTCACATTTTTGTAAATATTTTATTATATCTTTTCATGTGACAACACTGAAAAAATGACACTTTGCTACAATGTAAATTATTGAGTGTACAGCTTGTATAACAGTGTAAATTTGCTGTCCCCTCAAAATAATTCAACACACAGCCATTAATGGCTAAATTGCAGGCAACAAAAGTGAGTACACCCCTAAGTGAAAATGTCCAAATTGGGCCCAATTAGCCATTTTCCCTCCCCAGTGTCACGTGACTCGTTAGTTTTACAAGTTCTCATGTGAGAATGGGGAGCAGGTGTGTTAAATTTGGTGTTATCGCTCTCACTCTCTCATACTGGTCACTGTAAGTTCAACATGGCATCTCATGGCAAAAAACTCTCTAAGGATCTGAAAAAAATAATTATTACTCTACATAAAGATGGCCATAGGCTATAAGAAGATTGCCAAAACCCTCAAACTGAGCTGCATCACAGTGGCAAAGACCATAAAGCCGTTTCACTGGACAGGTTCCACTCAGAACAGGCCTCACTATGGTCGACCAAAGAAGTTGAGTGCATGGGCTCAGCATGATATCCAGAGGTTGTCTTTGGGAAATAGACTTATGAGTGCTGCCAGCATTGCTGCATAGGTTGAAGGGGTGGGGGGTCAGCCTGTCAGTGCTAAGACCATATGCCGCACACTGCATCAAATTGGTCTGCATAGTGGTCGTCCCAGAAGAAAGCGTCTTATAAAGATGATGCACAAGAAAGCCTGCAAACAGTTTGCGGAAGACAAGCAGACTAAGGACATGGATTACTGCAACCATGTCCTGTGGTCTGATGAGACCAATATAAACGTATTTAGTTCAGATGGTGTCAAGCGTGTGTGGCAGCAATCAGGTGAGGAGTACAAAGACAAGTGTGTCTTGCCTACAGTCTAGCATGGTGGTGGGAGTGTCATGGTCTAGGGCTGCATGAGTGCTGCTGGCACTGGGGAGCTATGGTTCTTTGAGGGAATCATGAATGCCGACATGTACTCTGACATACTGAAGCAGAGCATGATCCCCTCCCTTCAGAGACTGGGCAGCAGGGCAGTATTCCAACATGATAACGACACCAAACACACCTCCAAGGTGACCATTGCCTTGCTAAAGAAGCTGAGGGTAAAGGTGATGGACTGGCCAAGCATGTCTTCAGACCTAAACCGTATTGAGCTTCTGTGGGGCATTCTCAAACGGAAGGTGGAGGAGTGCAAGGTCTCTAACATCCACCAGCTCTGTGATGTCGTCATGGAAGAGTGGAAGAGGACTCCAGTGGCAACCTGTGAAGCTTTGGTGAACTCCATGCGCAAGACGGTTAATACTAATATTGACACTTTGGGTCCAATTTGGACATTTTCACTTAGGGGTGTACTCACTTTTGTTGCCAGCGGTTTAGACATTAATGGCTGTGTGTTTTGAGTGAGTTATTTTGAGGGGACAGCAAATTTACACTGTTATACAAGCTGTACACTCACTACTTTACATTGTAGCAAAGTGTCATTTCTTCAGTGTTGTCACATGAAAAGATATAATAAAATATTTGCAAAAATGTGAGGGGTGTACTCACTTTTGTAAGATACTGTGTGGGTGTGTGTATGTATATATATATATATATATATATATATATATATATATATATATATATATATATATATATATATATATATATATATATTACTTTCTCTTTTTTTTTTGTAAAATCGATTCTTAAACAGAAATAATGTTTGCCCTTGGACTCAGATTGGCTGTCAGCACTCTTGATATCCATTAGTATATCCATTAGTATGTCCATTAATATTAGTATATATGTTAGTATATCCATTATCCTTTAGACTGTGTCAGTCTGTGTTTATCTGTATCTGTCAATCCCAATCTCTGTCCATCAGAGTATGTACTGTAAGTATATTTGGAAGTCTTGGTGTATTACAGGTAATAAAGTACCCTTTTTAATACATTATTTTAATGAGTGACCTATATAAATAATGTATTCCATTAATATTATTGGACATATGATCTTAAACAAGCAGGAAGAGATTTCAAAACTAACCATGGGAATTTTTTTTTTTTTTTACAGAAAGTGTAGTCAATGGCTGGAACATACTTCCATCAGGGGTAGAAAGTCAGTCAACAGATCATATACTATACAATCTGTTTGTACAATGTTTAGATCTGTCATCAGCTATGTATTACAAGAGCCTGCCTGATTTAATGCAAACGGAATGGATTGTTTAGGTTCATCCTCTTATTACTTTGTTTTGGTAAACCTTAAAGAGACTGTACAAGTCAATGTACAAGTAAATTTAAATATACTTGGGACAAAGATAGATCTCTAGTCAGACAAAGTTACAAAATAATCAATTCAGGGAAGATTGATCATTTGATCTTTTTATGCAGGCATTTTCTATGTTTCTATTTGTAGCATATTATACTTCGTAAGCAGAAATACCCCATGTTGCAGGATGTTCTTTATATGCATGTTAAAGTATGTTCATTGTATTTCATGAAGATCACAGCAGGAATCCAGAAATTATTTATTTGCGCGGGCTAATTAAAACGACCAGAGCTTTTGTCTTTCCATAAATAGTAGGTATTTATTGTTTTTACAATTAGAATGACAGATATATTATTTTTATGCACAGCAAATAGGACATGGTTGCATGCACATTCATTTTCTCTTTTCATTGCTTTTCTTGTTTGTGTTTTTGTTTTACACAGATGTTATTGATGTCAGGGGACATTTTGATCTACAATTAACATTGTGTTACAGGTATGCAGCACAAATCATTTGGAAGCCCTCTGGCCAACAACAGTATAATGGAATGATCATCATGAAATTGTCAAGAGTGCGGAAACCAATAGGCAGGAACAAACACTTTTTTATTACAATTTCTGTTCAAATAATAAGTATTCTGAACTATAATTAAAACTGAACTCCAGGTAAATATAAAAAAACAGAACTTATTGCAACTCTACATTCATTATTAAATGATGTGATATACCAAAATTATAATTACATTGCTGATTCAAAGTCCTCCAAATAATACATTTTTTTTAACCAAAATGAACCCCAAGGTTCAGTGCTGGGACCCTTACTTTTTAATATCTTTATAAATGATATTGGGTCTGGGATCAAAAGTAACATTTCTGTCTTTGCAGATGACACCAAGCTATGCAGTGGAATAACGTCCTTACAGGAGGTCTCCGATTTACAAGCTGACCTCAATGCTCTGTCAAATTGGGCGACTATGTGGCAGATGAGGTTTAATGTTGATAAATGTAAAGTTATGCACTTGGGGGCTAAGAATATGCATGCATCATACATGCTAGGGGGAGTACAACTGGGGGAATCCGTAGTGGAGAAGGATCTGGGGGTTTTGGTAGATCATAAACTCAATAATAGCATTCAATGCCAAGCTGCGGTTTCCAAAGCGAGCAAAGTCCTTTCTTGTATTAAGAGAGGTATGGACTCCAGAGAGAGAGATATCATTTTGCCCCTGTTCAAATCATTAGTAAGACCTCATCTGGAATATGCAGTTCAGTTTTGGGCACCAGTTCTCAAAAAGGATATTGGGGAACTGGAGAAAGTGCAGAGAAGGGCAACCAAACTGATAAGAGGCATGGAGGAGCTCAGCTATGAGGAAAGATTAGAGGAACTGAATTTATTCACCCTTGATAAGAGGAGATTAAGGGGGGATATGATCAACATGTATAAATATATAAGGGGTCCATATAGTGAACTTGGTGTTGAGTTATTCACTTTACGGTCAACAAAGAGGACAAGGGGGCACTCTTTACGTCTAGAGGAGAAGAGATTTCATCTCCAAATAAGGAAAGGTTTCTTCACAGTAAGAGCTGTGAAAATGTGGAATAGACTCCCTGCAGAGGTGGTTCTAGCCAGCTCAGTAGATTGCTTTAAGAAAGGCCTGGATACTTTCCTAAATGTACATAATATAACTGGGTACTGACATTTATAGGTAAAGTTGATCCAGGGAAAATCCGATTGCCTCTCGGGGGATCAGGAAGGAATTTTTTTCCCCTGCTTTAGCAAATTGGAGAATGCTCTGCTGGGTTTTTTTTTGCCTTCCTCTGGATCAACTGTGGGTATAGAATGGGGTATATGGGATTGTATGATATATATATGTGTATATATATATATATTATTTGTTTAATTTGTGGTTGAACTGGATGGACTTGTGTCTTTTTTCAACCTAGCTAACTATGTAACTATGTAACTATGTAATTTCCAACTAAAAAGGTTCAAATAAAACAATCCAATGGTGTAATGACTAAAAAGTTCCCTTTACCAATATGATTCTTCCAAGTGTAAAAAATATTTGATCCAAAGGGGTTTATTTGCTAAAGTTGGAGTGTGAAACATCAGGCTCACTTCTGCATAGAAACCAATCAGTTTCTAGGTTTTATTGCCAAAGCTTAATTGAACAAGAGGTTAGAAGCTGATTGGTTTCTATGCAGAAGTGAGCCTCATTTTTCACTCTCCAGATTTAGTAAATACACCAGAAGTGACCACCACCATCTTCCAAATGAGTGCAGTCCACTTTAAGACTTGACCTCCACTGCAGTCCTCTCCCCATTCAGTGGTTAGATTTCATAGCCAGCATAAAAAAAAAAAAAACAGGCTCCCATAGTGTAGTATCTTAAACATTCAATTTATGAAGGAACTGACAAAGGTTGTTTAACTGCTTGCTGCCCGCCCAATGTCAAATGACGCCGTGGAGGTGCAGCTCTTGTTCTGGGACTTCCTATGTTTAGGACACTGGCGCAACCCCAATCTGTGTAAAGAGCCGCGTCCGTGACTGTGTCCAATCACAGCCGATCACATGTGAATACGGAGATGCCGGTAATCAGCTCTCCTCGCCTCACACTGACAGAGTGTGAGGAGAGCCGATCAGCAGCATCTCCTCACAGGGGGGCATCTAGGGATGTAATCAGGGCACTGATCATCAGTGCCCTGATTGCAATAAAGAAATAAAGTGTAACAATAAATTCCCACCAATGCCAGCATTTAGTGCCCACCAGTGGCAGCATTTAGTGCCCACCAGTGGCAGCAATCAGTGCCCACCACTGCCCACAAGTGCCACACATCAGTGCCTATTAGCCTTGCCAGTCAGTGCTGGCAATCAGTGCTGCCCATCAATGCCCATCACTGCTGTCCATCAATGCCCATAAGTGTCGCCCATCAGTGCCACCCATCAATGCCCATCAGTGCCCATCTGTACTGCCTATCCATGCCGCCTATCTGTGCCCACCAGTGCCGCCTATCAGTGCCCGCCACTGCCGCCTATCAGTGCCCACCAGTGCCACCTATTAGTGCCCATAAATGCCACCTAACAGTGACCATCAGTCCCGCCTATCAGTGCTCATCAGTGCCACATATCAGTGCCACCTAGCTGTGCCCATAAGTGCGGCATATTAGTGCCTCCTCATCAGGGCCACCTCATCAGTGCCCATAAGTGCCACCTCATCATTGCCCATAAGTGCCACCTCATCAATGTCCACCAGTTCAGCCTATCAGTGCCCATCGGTTCCGCCTCATCAGCGCACATCAGTGAAGGTGAAAAAAGGTTTTTTTTTCCCCAAATTTTTGGTCTTTTTTTTTTTTTTAAAAACCCAACAGTGATTAAATACCACCAAAAGAAAGCTCTATTTGTGTGAAGAAAATTATAAAAAATTGTTTTGGTACAGTGTAGCATGATCGCGCAATTGTCATTCAAAGTGCGACAGCACTGAAAGCTGAAAAATGGCCTGGGCAGGAAGGGGGTGTTAGTGCCTGGTAGGCAAGTGGTTAAGCATAAGCTTAGAATCAAGCATAAGGATGTGTAGGCAAGGATATTTAGAGAAGCTACTCCAATCCTTTCAAGATTAAAAAAACGGAAAAAATAACAGGATACAGTTCCTACTCACTCCCAGAGTCAGCTTCGCCCTACATGTTTTGTCTGTTCATCTGTTCTGACACCATCAAATGTTTACGATACTACGATTTGAGAGCCTGTTTTTTTTTTTGTTATTTTTCTGCTGGCTATGAAATCTAAGCATTGGATGGGGAGAGGACAGCAGGGGAGGTCAAGTCTTAAAGTGGACTGCACCTGTTTAGAAAATCTTCAGAATTAATACAAGCTGTGTTTGCTTAATCTTGTAGTGAGATAGGTACGGACTTGCGGTATGTGCGTTCTCCTGTATTAGTGATGGTCACTTTGGATCAAAGATTTTCTATACTTAGAAGAATCATATTGGTGATGAGAACTTTTTAGTCATTACACTATTGGATTTTTGTTTGTTAACTTATTTCATTGGAAATTAGTTACATAGTTACATCGTTACATAGTAGGTGAGGTTGAAAAAAGACACAAGTCCATCAAGTCCAACCTATGTGTGTGGTTTTATGTCAGTATTACATTGTATATCCCTGTATGTTGTGGTCATTCAGGTGCTTATCTAATTTTTTTCCCCCTGAAACTACAGATGCTCTCCAGCTGAAACCACCACTTGCTATGTGGCATCCGAGCTGAGCCGCAGTTCCCTGTGTCCATTCAGACACAGAGCTGTGGCTCGCCCCCTCGCTCTCCTCATTGGCTCACTGACTTTGACAGCAGTGGGAGCCAATGGAGCTTCACTGTTGTTTCAGCCAATGAGGAGAGAGTGTCCCAGATAGCCGAGTCTCTCATGCAACATCGCTGGATCAAGATGGGGCTCAGGTAAGTATTAGGGGGGCTGAGGCGGGCTGCTGCACACAAAAGGCTTTTTATTTTAATGCATAGAATGCATTAAGATAAAAAAAACTTCTGCCTTTACAACCACTTTAATTCTGTCAGACAGCAAGGGAACCCAAGTATAATCTGTTTATAGCACTTCATAGTTATAATAAAGTAAAAATTCAGGAAGTGAGGGGTAGCCCCATGATATAATTTAGCCCATATTACCCCAATCTGATCACTGCACTCTGTTATACACTCCATATTCTTCATTATCACTAGGGATGAGCCGAACACCCCCCCTTCGGCTCGCACCAGAACCCGCGAACGGACCTAAAGTCCGTGCGAGCTTTAGACGCTATTAGTTATAATGGATGCGAACGCTCGAAATTAAAAGTGCTAATTTTAAAGGCTAATATGCATGTTAATGTCATAAAAAGTGTTTGGGGACCTGGGTCCTTTATCAATGCAAAAAGAAGTTTTTAAAACGTCCGTTTTTTCAGGAGCAGTGATTTTAATAATGCTTAAATTGAAACAATAAAAGTGTAATATTCCTTTAAATTTCGTACCTGGGGGGTGTCTATATATGCCTGTGAAGGGGCACATGTTTCCCGTGTTTAGAACTGTCTCTGTGCAAAGTGTCATTTTTGAAAGTAAAAAAGCTATTTAAAAATCACTCGCGGCTAATGTGTATTGACGGCTCCCGTAATACAGAGAACAGTCATTCATTGAAACTCATTCATAAAAAAAAGTCATTGATAAAAAATAAAAAAAATGAAAAAAAAAAAGCGTAGGGGTCCCCCCAAATTCAATAACCAGGCCCTTCAGGTCTGGGATGGATAGTGAGGGGACCCTTATCCGAGCACGCAACCTGGCAGGCCGCCAGCCCCCCCTCCCGCCTGAACCGTACCAGGCCACATGCCCTCAACATTGGGAGAAGACGGAAGGAGAAGATGAAGAAACCGAAGGATGAAGAAAGAAGAAAGAAGATTTTAATAAAGGAATTGTCAAAGACTGTCTCCTGTCATTTTTACCATTTTTGCCACTTTTTTGGTGAAATGGTAGGGGTACTTTTGTACCCCCTTACCATTTCACACAGGGGGGGGGGGGCAGGATATTCCAGATTCCGATAAGCCCCCCGCCCGCAGACCCCCACAACCACCGGGACGGTTGTGGGGAAGAGGCCTTGTCCTCATCAACATGGGGACAAGGTGCTTTGGGGGTCTTAGACCCCCAAAGCATCCTCCCAATGTTGAGGGCATGTGGCCTGGTACGGTTCAGGTGGGGGGGGGGCCGCTCTCGTCCCCCCCTCTTTTCCTGCGGCCTCCCAGGTTGCGTGCTCGGATAAGGGTCTGGTATGGATTTTGAGGGGGACCCCACGCCATTTTTTTTGGCTAGGGTTCCCCTTAAAATACATCCCAGACCTCAAGGGTCTGGTATGGATTTTGAGGGGGACCCTACGCCATTTTTTTTTTTTTTGGGGCTGGGGTTCCCCTTATATCCATCCCATACCTGAAGGGCCTGGTTATTGAATTAGGGGGGACCCCTACGCTTTTTTTTAGTTTTTTTATCAATGAATGACAGTTCTCTGTGTTACAGGAGCCATCAATTCATTAGCCGCGGGTGCTTTTAAATAGCTTTTTTCCTGCAAAAATTACACTTTTTTGCAGGGAAAGTTCTAAGCACAGCAAACCTGCCCCCCTTCACAGGCCACCTATAGACACCCCCCCCCCCCCCCCCAGATGTGATACTGCAATGCTGTTCTAACAGCATGCACACACATATCCCCAGAAATAAAGCATATCTTGTCAGCAGTCAGCAACACACTGACACGCTGACACTGACTGAAACAGAATATGCAAGGCCGCCGGCACCGTGGGGCGTGTACTAAAGCCCCTGAGCTATAATTGGCTACAGGCATCCTGCCTGTAGCCAATTATGGCTCTCCTCGCTGCCGGCGCTGTGATTGGCCAAGCATGCGGGGTCACAGTGTGGGGCCGCTCGCATCACACGAATTTGATGCGAGCGGCCCAATAGTTCTGGGCTCGCCGAGCGAGCGAACGCCCGGTGCTCGATTCGAACATGGGTTTGAATCGAACACCGGGCCCATCCTTAATTATCACAGTCTTGTTATATTAATATAAAATAGATGTAAAAACTTGTGCTCTGACCACCAACAGCAGAAACACCTTTTTTAAGTCTGAAAACAGGACTCAATATATACTATAAATCAATATAAAGTGTGCTTACCCCTTTAAATATATGCTTAATTAAATAGCACAATAAAAACACAAAATATCACTAAATTACAATAAAACTATGATGCTTGTGCGTAAACACTTTGACACTTCAATTGCAAAGATTATGTGATTAAGAAACAATCCCAATATTAAAGTGCAAAAATTGTGACAGCAATAGTGAAATAGTCCAAAAAATTCCTCTGGTAACAAATATAGTGAAGAAGTGTGTGTGCAGAAAAACCATGCTGGTACATTCAGTGCATTTGTATAGTATTCACAGCGCTTCACTTTTTCCACATTTTGTTATGTTATAGCCTTATTCCAAAATGGATTCAATTCATTATTTTCCTCACAATTCTACAAAAAAAATGCCCCATAATGACAGCAAGAAAGAAGTTTGTTTGAAATCTTTGCAAATTTATAAAACAAAAAAAAATCAAAAAAAAATCACATGTACATAAGTATTCACAGCCTTTGCTCAATACTTTGTTGAAGCACTTTTGTCACCAATTACAGCCTCAAGTCTTTTTAAGTATGATGCTACAAGCTTGGCACCCCTATTTTTGGGCAGTTTCTCACATTCTTCTTTGCAGGACTTCTCAAGCTCCATCATGTTGATTGGGAATCATTGGTCCAAAGCCATTTTCAGATCCCTCCAGAGATGTTCAATTGGGTTCAAGTCTGGGCTGTGGCTGGGCTGCTCAAGGACACTCAGAGTTGTCCCATAGCCACTTCTTTGTTATCTTGGCTACGTGCTTAGGGTCATTGTCCTGTTGGAAGGGGAACCTTCGCCCCAGTCTGAGGTCCAGAGCGCTGTGGAGCAGGTTTTCATCAAGGATGTCTCTGGACATTGCTGCATTCATCTTTCCCTCAATCCTGACTGGTTTCCAGGTCCTGCCTCTAAAAAACATCCCCACTGCATGATGTTGCCACCACCATGATTAACTGTAGGGATGGTATCGGCCGGGTGATGAGCAGTGTCTGGTTTCCCTCAGACATGATGCTTGCCATTCAGGCCAAAGAGTTCAATTCTGTTTTCATTAGACCAAAGAAATTTGTTTCTCATGGTCTGAAAGTCCTTAAGGTGCCTTTTAGCAAACTCCAGGTGGGCTGTCATGTGCCTTTTACAGAGGAGTGTCTTCCGTCTGGCCACTCTACCATACAGGTCTGATTGGTGGAGTGCTGCAGAGATGGTTGTTCTTCTGAAAGGTTCTCCTCCCTTCACAGAGAAACAATGGAGCTCTGTTATGCCCCATACACACGATCGGAAATTCCACCAGCAAAAAGTCTGATGAGAGCTTTTAAGTCGAAAAATGCGATCGTGTATAAGGATACTACATCATTCTTGCAAAAAATTAAGAACGTCGAGATTGTTAAGGATAAGGAACTTTTTTTAGTAACAGCGGATGTCGCGTCTTTATATACGATCATACAACATGATGCCGCGTTACTAGCATTAAACTGGGCTTTCAGCAAGAGGGATGATATCCCGTTTGTACAAAAGAAGTTCTTGAGAATGATCTTGGACTATTGCCTTACACACAACTACTCCTTGTACAATGGCAACTTCTATAGTCAAAAGACAGGAGTTGCCATGGGCGCAAAATTTGCGCAGAGTCTCGCAAATCTTTTCATGAGTCAGTGGGAAGATAAGTGGGTGTACCAGAATAGAGGTAAATAACTGGTTTTCTACCAGCGCTACATAGATGACTTGTTCCTTGTATGGGAGGGCTCAGAGGCATCTTTAGTTGAGTATCTAAACAGCAATTCTAATAACATCAAATTAGAATTTAACTGGAGCTCACAACAAATACATTATCTTGATGTGACGGTAATGGTTGAGGATAATAGATTGATCACGAAAACATATTTCAAGAGCACGGATAGAAATAGCTTTATCCCGATACAGAGTGGACACCACCCTTGGTGGTTGTTAAATATACCAAAAGGGCAATTCACTAGAATAAGACAAAACTGCACTGTAGATGCAGATTACTATACACAGGTGCATGATTTGAAAAAACGTTTCATAGAAAAAGGTTACCAACCAAAACCTCTTGAAAAACTCAGAGGAGATAGGCCAGAATTCGCAAGATGCACTCCTGGTACCTAGTACTAAGCAGAGGGATACCAAGCATGAGTGGGGTTTCATATCCCAATATCATAAACAACATAGGGATATTGAAGGTATAATAATGAGACATTGGAATATTCTAGGCATGGACAGGATATTGGGTTTACAACTTCCTGGCAAACCAACATTTATATATAGAAAGAATGCCTCTTTTGGTGATCAAGTAGTTAAGGTATTGGATCCAATAGGATCCAAAGGATTAAAATGTTTTGGGACCAAATAGGGTTCTATGCATGCAGGAAATGCAAAGCGTGCAGGAAGGTTTCGACGCACTTAAGAGGTTTGACTTCTTTCACTTCCTCAGCGAATGGAAAAGATTTCCAAATTAACAAATTTATCTCATGTTCGTCCACACATGTCATATATGCACTAGAATGTCCATGTGGCCTAATGTATATTGGGTGCACTAAACGTACTCTAGCTAAAAGAGTATCCAAACATATTTACAACATCACGATCGGATACAAGGAACACAGTGTATCCTTACATTTCTGAAATGTACACAATAGGAATCCCATAGGCCTCAAATTCTGGGGGATAGACAAATTGTACCCCAGATGGAGAGGAGCTAATATGGTGAGGGATATATCATGCCGTGAAACTGAATGGATATATTTAACTAGTACATTAAGCCCTAAAGGCCTCAGTATTGAGTTGGACCTAAACTGTTATATCAGCAACTATTAGTTGGGGTACTTGGGTTATAGGTCTGTTTACTTATGGGAAATTTGTTCCTTTTTGGAGTAATTCTCATTAATGAATAATGGATTTAGCCCTGAGAGAATACTAACAGGGTTCATTTATAGAAATTGGTACCTTAAGATAGTTTGATGTGCTATGCTATACACTCTGTATCGTTAATGTATGTTGGTTCTTTGTTGTGAGGGCCCATGGGGTTTAGTGACTAGTGACTTTGACGGTAGTCACTGGAGGGCTGACTGGATTAGTAGACTTTGAGCACTTTACCAATAACCTATTCCTCACAGTATTATTATTATTATTATTATTATTTCTTCTTGACGGCCAAATACAACTGGGCTCATTAGTAGTGGAATAATGAGAGTTCCCATTTAATCTTTATTATTAGTGGTTTTCTAGTGTATTATATAAAGTTCATTTATTCCAGTCACCATCAGTATGCTTATATGCACCATCATGTCATTTGGTAGTATTTAGTAGTACTACCGATTTTTTACAATGTTTAATTTTACAATATAGGGCCTCATCTTATTAGGTCCTTGTATTTTAACTACTACCAGTATGCTTTTGTGTACTATTATGTCATTCGTCAGTACTCATTAGTATTACCTTATCATTACCTTGTTCATATAATGCTAATTGTCACTGTTAATCATCATTTATAGTAAGTTGATCATTATCATTATTATACCTGTGTTTTTTTTTCTTTGTGCTGTAGTTACAAACTCTTTGTAAGTACCTATGGATGCAAGCAGGATGCGACTTCAAGGAGCATTTCGAGCAGGCAGAATGCGGGTTGCATTTTTTAAATGTATTGCTCAGTTCTGAATGAGCGGTACCATATTTTTAATGTATTGCTCAGTCCTGAATGAGTGGTACCATATTTTTATATATTTTGCTATAATGTTCTTATATTTTTGCTTATCAGAAAAACATAGGCTTAACTCGCATTAAGGCATATTTAGACTGTATGTTTAAAAGTTGCAATGTGGATGTACACTGAGTGATACTCAAAATTGTCCATACGGAGGAGTAACTTGGGTTGCATCCGTGGGTACACGATTGTGTAGTATATCCCTATAACAACCTGTGCGGGCAGTGTAAATATACCTGTTGTCCCGATACAGATGGGCGGGATGAACCTGGATGATGCTATTGCTGACGCGAACAGGTAGCACTGCCCTCCAAGGCTTTTTAAGTAATCTATTCATACAGCGTGGCCACACTCTCTGAAGACGTAATCACGAAACGCGTCAGGGTGTGGCCACGCGACGTTACACTCACAGTCCAGCATTGCAACGACGCCGACCGTTGGTGAGGTAGAGTCTCAGCTGAACTGAATTGAGTTTTGCCGACATGCTTATTTGACTGTTTTTTAACATAAGTGCCGTCTGTAGTAGGGGCGAGTTTTTGCTTAATAAAAGGTATAACCCCTCATGGCACAGGGACTTCACACCTTTCGAACTCTTATGCAACAGTACAGAACCACAAAGCCACTTAATCTCCTCCATATACGCCCTCCTATTCTCCCAACAAGTGATCAAGAAAGACAAACTGGTTACTCAATGGGAATTGGATCTTGCTCTTAACCTTACACAGGCGGACTGGGAACACATATTCACTCTCATTCACAAAGGCTCGCTTAACGTCTCAACACAAGAAAACAGATATAAACTTTTCTCTAAGTGGTATAGGACTCCTGACAAAGTGCATCGCTTTCACCCAAATATCCCGCCGACTTGCTGGAGGTGCAACGCCGCACGGGGCACCCTTCTACATGTGTGGTGGGAATGCCCCCGCATACAGCCATACAGCCATTCTGGTCAGAAATCCATACGCTGATCTCCTACATTACCACAGATACCCCAGCCTTTACCCCTGCACATTACCTCCTGCACCATACCCCCCAACCTCTTGGCTCATACAAAAGGTCTTTATCCTTACAACTAATCAACGCCGCTAACCTTTGCATCCCTGCTCTATGGAGAACTACCACTCCTCCCTCTATTGACGACTGGATTCGTCGGGTTGACAGAACGGCTGACATGGCTGACATGGAAAGGCTCATTTGTCAAGCACATGATAACCCAACCAAATTTACTAACACCTGGGCTTGTTGGCTACACTTTCGAAATTCCACTACACCAATCGTTCAGCCCCCACTTACTTCACCCCCACCGTAAACTCACTACACTATTCCTCACTCCTAAACCTACATATCTTACACCCCCCTCCCCATGTCACTCCTCACATCGCCTTTGTCTCCCCCTCGTCGCCTTCTCGTAATAACCATACTTACCTACCTTCCAAGTACCCTCTGCGTTATTACACAAGACAATTGTTCATTCCCCACTTAACTACTGGCTTTCTCAGATGCAGACACTCTCCAAACTGGTCACTGGAATCCCACCCCACCCCATCCCCCACCCTCCCTCACATGTTCTTAGCCTTTCGGGTTCTGTCTGCAAGTCATGATACACCCTCTATACCCACAATATCCATCCTCGACTTTCGGCCCCCTACCATTCACAGCAAGTCCCCTATAGGGGTGAATGGTATCCAGGCCACCGGCGGAGGATGCATCCGTGACTCACATTTGCCCCCTTGACCATCACACCCACTGGCTCTACATATCAATTTTCTTGTTGATCACGGTACTCTCGGAAACACGCCATACGGTACTCTTGACTTCATATTGCCGCGGTTCCAACTTCCCCTGCTGGGGGATACGAAAACATATCTATATATCACCAAACGTTACTATTCTTTTCCACGAATCCACCCCTTACAGTATTGTGTATTTATGTTAACTATACGCAATTGTTTCTTGTTGCTCTTGATACTTTCGATTGCTTTGTATGTTACCATTTATTGTTAACCTGTTAAAACTCAATAAAATTCTTTGAAAAAAATAAATAAAAGGTATAACACTATGCGAGTGTGTTGTTTGTATCTTTATATGTTATATATGTTGACGCCCCTGCTGATGAGATCATGAGTCCATGAGGAGCAAGAGTCTGAGGATGTGTATTCAGTGAGATACAGTTTAAGGCTTCATATTTGTTTAGCTCTGGTAAGCATCCATCCACTGGGGAGTGCACTGGGTGCAATCGGTGCTGGTGTAGAATTTAATCAACTACAGTCTGTTCCGTTCCTGTTCCGTTCCTGTGGTGGACTTCACTTTATTTCTGACAACACTCTTCTATTCATGCTGTCTGTTTATTTTATTTTATTTTTACTTTAGTCTGGACATTTATGGATTATTGTTTTCATGCTATTTGCCTTTGCATGAGTCTCCTGTACTTATATATGGGTAGAAACAGCTTCAGCTGCACTTGCTTTATGCATTATTATTTACACACCACCATTGATTGAATGTTGGATATTATTATTATCATTGTTTTTATTTTTCATTTATGGCTGTTTTATTTATTTTATTAAACGTTGTTAATGTTTGGTTCTTATGAATTGAACATTAGTTATATTGAACGTGTGTATGCTCCATTTGACTTTTTGAGAGCATGTTCTCAATTTTTCGGTCATAAAAGGTTCCGATTGGAAATTCTGTACAAATTCCAACACGTAAAATTCCTACGCATGCTTGGAAACAATTTGACTCATGCTTGACTCATGCTCAGAAGCATTGAACTTCATTTTCTCGGCTCATCATAGTGTTGTACTTCACCGCGTTCTTGACGGTCGAAAGTTCAGAGAACTTTTGTGTGACCGTGTGTATGCAAGCCAAGCTTGAGCGGAATTCCGTCGGAAAAAAAACATCCAAGTTTTGTCCGACGGAAAATCAGCTTGTGTGTACGGGGCATTAGAGTGACTATTGGGTTCTTGGTCACCTCTCTGACTAAGGACCTTCTCCCCATAGCACTCAGTTTGGCCAGGCGGCCCGCTATAGGAAGAGTCCTGGTGGTTCCAAACTTCTTCCATTCACGGATGATGGAAGCCACTGTGCTCATTGGAACCTTCAATGCTGCAGAAATTTTTCTCTACTCTTTCCCAGATCTGTGCCTCTATACAATCCTGTCTCAAAGGTCTACAGAAAATTCCTTAGACTTCATGGCTTGGTTTGTGCTCTGACATGCACTATTAACTGTATGACCTTATATAGACAGTTGTTTGCCTTTCCAAATCATATCCAATCAACTGCATTTACCACAGGTGAACTCCAATCAAGTTGTAGAAACATCTCAAGGATGATTAGTGAAAATAGGATGTACCTTAGCTCAATTTTAAGTGTCATGGCAAAGGCATGTGATTTTTTTTTGTTTTGTTTTTTTTTAAAAGAAATTTGCCAAGATTTCAAACAAACTTCTTTCACGTTGTCAATATGCAGTATATTTTTAGGAAAATAATGAATTTAATCCATTTTTCAATAAGGCTGTAATATAACAAAATGTGGAAAAAGTGAAGCGTTGTGAATACTTTCCGGATGCACTGCATTCCTGCTGAATTATATCCTACTAATAAATGCTATAGATGTTTACTGCACCGTAAAGCTTTTTTTTCTATCTATATGATTGGTAACTGTGAACTGCTTTTGATACTGAACTCTGGGGCTTTAATCCATAGTGGATGAATGATAATCTGAGCAGGCTGGAAGACATATTTTCACAAGCCCTTTTAGATCTCCTGTGTTGAGATCTATGAGTTTGGTAAGGATAATTGGTGAGTGCATTCATTATAAGAGCACGGATAAGACCACCAACACCATTATCACCTAATTAAGATGATAACAAAGAACTTTTCTGCACACCTTTTTATGAGCACAAGTCACTTTGTTTGCTTTTGTTATTGCATTTTATGGGGAAAATATTGTTTTTATTATTATTTTTTGAGGAGTTATATATTTTTTTTTTTCTTTTTTATGGTTTGTAGGATATTGGTGTGTATAGAGGTTATAATTATCATACACTTTATTAGCATATGCCATCTTTATTTCGGAAG
Organism: Lithobates sylvaticus; assembly: GCA_028564925.1. Classification (NCBI taxonomy): domain Eukaryota; kingdom Metazoa; phylum Chordata; class Amphibia; order Anura; family Ranidae; genus Lithobates; species Lithobates sylvaticus. Next base: position 312,846,019 of record CM053029.1, on the reverse strand, counting down.
GTAGCCACACACTATAGAGTGCACCCTGTAGAGGGTGTAACACACTAGTATCAGTTACTTTATATATAGGCCTACAGCTAATTCCTACATATTCTGTTTGAATGGGCATTTTTTTTATTACTAAAGGCATTCACACCCATTTGGGGTTGTACTCTGCAGAGGGAGTAACACATTAGCACAATAATTATAGACGTTACAGTTATTCACACATTGGTCTATTGGATAATTACATACTTTAGTAGTACACATCATCACCAATTTTGAAGGCATTTATACTCTTTGGTGCTGTACCCTGCAGAGGGTGTAACACACTAGCACAAGTCACTTTAAATACAGAATTAAGTCACTAAATATATTCACACATTTGTCTACAGGGAATTTCTCACCACCAACCTTGAAGACATACATACTTTCGAGCGATCGGATTTTGCGACGGGAAATTTTCGATGTGACCTTGTTGTCGGAAAGTCCGACCGTGTGTATGCTCCATCGAACATTTGCTGTCGGAGTTTCCACCCACAAATGTTTGAGAGCAGGTTCTCAAATTTTCAGCCAACTTCACTTTGTTGTCGGAAAGTCAGATCGTGTGTACACAAGTCCTCGCACCAAAGTTCACGCATGCTCGAAATCAAGTACGAGACGGAATCGCTCGGTCTTGTAAAACTAGCGTTCGTAATGGAGATATTCGTCACGCTGCAAATTTTCAAATCTTTCAATGCAGCGCATTCTCTTCTGTAGAATGCTAGAATAATGAAGTTGCTTTGCTGCTGATATTCACAGAGTTCTGACAAACGGATTTTATATTTATTCTCGTGATCTCCTGAATAATCTTTGCTTGTTTTTTTTCTCAAGATCTCCAGAATATAATTTTATTTTTTATTTATTTTTCTAGTGATCTTATTTTTTGTGGTTTTGTGTTACCACAACACCATTATTATCTTGTATTTTTTAACCTCAAAGAGATACAACTATATTGGTGACCCTTGTTAATTTGACATTGTATTTTTGAAATGTACAAACAAATTGTCTTTTTTGAAGTAAAACACATAGCCAAGTATTTGTCAAAACAAAAATTAGAAATTTAATAGGGGTCTTAACAAAATAAAGAGGAAGGCAACGCTGAAGAAACAGTTTGAATTGGTGAAGCCTTTGTACCCCAGGGCAGACATCAATTATTTGACAGGCAAAATTGGTAACATAAAGGAGTCCTTTTAATAGGGAGCACAATTCGGTCCAGGACTCTGAGAGATCGGGATCATCAGCAGATGATATATATTTCCAGAGGCTGTGGTCTTACAACAGCCTGATTTTTTTGCCAGACCACACCATACCTAGGCCATCACTCTCAACACTTACTTCCATGCTTCCTTCCAGGCTGCTGTGGTGGGTTGGGTGGCTGTGGTGGTGGTGTTGCTGGAGGTGGTGGAGGAGAATGGTCCCTCGTCAAACAGCAATATGACTCTGGGCTAGACATGTGCATTCGTTTTCGACCAAATGCATTTTCTTTCGAATTTCAGGGATTTTCATGTTCAAAGTCCAAAATCCGAAAGATCCGAAATAAAAGAATGCTTTATTTTCGTTTTGTTGCAACAGTTCGATATAGATAGAAGATTTGACATGACGGTGACAATAGCGATCTGTGTCTATCGAACCTGCGGTTGAATGTGCCTAACCTAACTCTATTAATCCAAGATTATTCGACACAGAGAAAAGATTTGATATTATAGAGGCATGAAGATTCGACAAAGCAGCTAAAAACATATGATCGCTGCAAGCGGATAATTATGGTCAAATGCTCCGCCCCCATGGGCTATAGGATAGTTCTAATGTTGGTTGACTAGTAATAATAATTAATAAATATAATTATTACTAGTCATACAACATTAGAAATCTACTATAGCTTGTGGGTGGAGCATTCGAACCGGAAATGTACGATCGGGGCGTCCTACAGTTTAGCTGCTTCGTCAAATCTTCTTAGAACATTCGACAGATACCATAAGCCTTCAATTGACAGATTCAACCTTAATTAATTCAGATTTTCGGACTAATGCATTTTTTAAAGAAACAAAATGAGTAAAAACTAATTTTGGGAGTAACTAAATAAATGTATTTTTTGGACGAAACCGAAATTCCGAAACAAAATATTTTAGTGTGGACATTTCTACTCGGGGCCACCAGGGGTCGTTGTTAGTACCGCAGTAGCCTGGCGAATTAAAGTAGTCGCTGACTCCGCCAGGTTCCTTGCCTTCCTGGTCCTTTTGGTTGGAAGGTGGATGGGAGGAACTCGGCACTCAGTCAGGCTGCTTTCCACAGCCTCCTCCTGGCTGAGACTTTCCTGTGTATGAAAATGGTACATAGTTTTAGTTTTGTGGTGATCAATCATGCACAATTTTGAGCTCCTGACTGTTGCAAATTGAATGTTAACAAATAGAAAAGACTATCATTCTGACTCCAGCATTTTTCATTCTTGTCCCGATCATTTTTGGCTACTATTGTCTATTGATATGTAAACCACTTTGTTAAATCAGAAATTAGTGATCAATAATAGCATCTAGTTTAACATCATTACATTTTTGTCCAAAAATATGTTGAACAATGCTATACCTGTCTCAAGCTGGGCTCCTCCACATCGTCCTGGGTGGAAGGCCCAGGTTGTACATCTGAAGCCTCATCTGATGTTTTAGGAAGTGTTGAAGGAAGTGTTGAAGGAAGTGTAGATAGCGATGGCCTGGGTTCACTCTGGTCTGACAAAAAACACAGTCTGTCGTAGTACCACAGCCTGGGGACATAAATGTCATCTCCTGCTGCTCCGGATCTTATGGAATCCTGGACCTTTTTGCGCTCCCTATTATAAGTGCTCCTCAGGCTACCAATGTTGGCCTGCAAATAGGTGATGTCTGCCGTGGGAGTCACTGGCTTCACCAATTTCAACAGTTGCTCCAGCGCTGCCTTCCTCTTTAGATTGTTGGAGTAGCCCCTGTTTTTGACTTGCCAGAGACATGGCAGCTCCCTGTACCTGTCTATGAAGTTTGGCAGGAAGAAATGTATCCATTTTCTCTGCAAGACACAACACAAGACAAACCCTAATGTCAGGCTAAACTCTCCTAATCTTGTCCCAATATAGGTCTCAATCTATAAGCAGTATAGGCCACTAACCACCAGTGGTGCTGTGTGTGTCATCCATCACACTGAAGCTGGTGTGGGGCCTTCATCTGTTTCTCTCTCCATTTCAGTTATATGGACTTTATATGTTCACTATATCATGTAATAAGCGTTGCATAGTATTCATTTTAGATGTATTTAAGATCCGCCTAGCCCTCTATTTCCCTGCCACTGCTTCTCCACTTGAGAAAGTTGCTGGTGAGCTGATGAAATGTGTCACTTCATTGGTCTTGATAACAACAGAGGACCTTAAACCACTGGAGCATAAGAGAGAAGAGGCTTCAGGGTGCAGTCTAGAAGTGCAGAGGAGGCTGCCGGAAAAGAGGATAAGGTAAGTAAATCTGCTTTTCCAAATCCGTTAGACAGTAGCAAGCAATTAACCCTTTCATTGTGTGTCCAGCCCCCTTGGAATAAATGATTTGTAGGTTTTCTGGAGTTTAGCTTTAAATTTAGCACAATATATAATATTTTGTAGTGCACAATAGATTTAAAGAGTTGATAGGTAACACTGAAATGTTTAATTTTATATTGTGATTCTGTGACATAGCTGTGACTTGTATCTCTACTAGGGATGAGCCGAACACCCCCCTGTTCGGTTCGCACCAGAACCTGCGAACAGACCTAAAGCTCGTGCGAACTTTAGAACCCTATTAAAGTCTATGGGACTCGAACGTTCAAAATCAAAACTGTTAATTTTAAAGGGCTTATATGCAAGTTATTGTCATAAAAAGTGTTTGGAGACCTGGGTCCTGCCCCAGGGGACATGTATCAATGCAATTTTTTTTTAAAAAAAAACAGACATTTTTTCAGGAGCAGTGATTTTAATAATGCTTAATGTGAAACAATAAAAGTGTAATATTCCTTTAAATTTCGTACCTGGGGGGTGTCTATAGTATGCCTGTGAAGGGGCGCATGTTTCCCGTGCTTAGAACTGTCCCTGCAAAAAGAGTAATTTTTGCAGGAAAAAAAGCTATTTAAAATCACTCGCGGCTAATGAATTGCCGGCTCCCGTAACACAGAGATCAGTCATTCAGTGAAAGTCATTGATAAAAAAAAAATCATTGATGAAAAAAAAAAGCGTGGGGATCCCCCAAATTTAATTACCAGGCCCTTCAGGTCTGCTATGGATATTAAGGGGAACTCCACTTAAAATTAAAAAAAAAAAAAAAACGACGTAGGGGTCCCCGTAAATATCCATCCCAGACCCTTCAGGTCTGGGATGGATTTTAAGGGGGACCCCGAGCCAAAAAAAAAAAAAAATGGCGTGGGGTCCCCCTCAAAATCCATACCAGACCCTTATCCGAGCACGCAACCTGGCAGGCCGCAGAAAAAGGGGGGGACGAGAGCGCCCCCCCCCTCCTGAACTGTACCAGGCCACATGCCCTCAACATTGGGAGGGTGCTTTGGGGGTCTGTCACCCCTCAAAGCACCATGTCCCCATGTTGATGGGGACAAGGGCCTCTTTCCCACAACCCTGGCCATTGGTTGTGGGGGTCTGCGGGCGGGAGGCTTATCGGAATCTGGAAGCCCCCTTTAACAAGGGGACCCCCAGATCCCGCCCCCCCCTGTGTGAAATGGTAAGGGGTACAAAAGTACCCCTACCATTTCACCAAAAAAGTGACAAAAATTTTAAAAATGACAGGAGACGGTCTTTGACAATCCCTTTATTAAAATCTTCTTTCTTCTGGTCTTCCTTCTTCCTTTCTTCATCCTTCGGTTTCTTCATCTTTTTCCATCTTCTTCCATCATCTTCCATCTTCTTCTTCCTCCGATACGCTTCTTCTTGCTCTGGTCTTCTTGTCCGGCATCTTCTTTCAAGGCGTCAGCGTCTCTTCTTGGGCCGCTCCGCGCAATGGGAGGCTCCCGCTGTGTGAGACGCCGATGCCTTGGAAGAAGATGCCGGACAAGAACACCAGAGCAAGAAGAAGCGGATCGGAGGAAGAAGAAGATGGAAGATGGAAGAAGATGGAAGAAGATGAAGAAGAAGATGAAGAAACCGAAGGATGAAGAAAGGAAGAAGGAAGACCAAATGAAAGAAGATTTTAATAAAGGAATTGTCAAAGACCGTCTCCTGTCATTTTTAAAATTTTTGTCATTTTTTTTGTGAAATGGTAGGGGTACTTTTGTACCCCCTTACCATTTCACACAGGGGGGGGGGCTTCCAGATTCCGGGGCTTCCAGATTCCGATTCCGATTCCTATAAGCCCCCCGCCCGCAGACCCCCACAACCAATGGCCAGGGTTGTGGGGAAGAGGCCCTTGTCCCCATCAACATGGGGACATGGTGCTTTGAGGGGTGACAGACCCCCAAAGCACCCTCCAAATGTTGAGGGCATGTGGCCTGGTACGGTTCAGGAAGGGGGGGCACTCTCGTCCCCCCCTCTTTTCCTGTGGCCTGCCAGGTTGCGTTCTCACATAAGGGTCTGGTATGGATTTTCAGGGGGACCCCACGCCATTTTTTTTGGCCGGGATTCCCCTTAAAATCCATCCCAGACCTGAAGGGTCTGGTATGGATATTTAGGGGGACCCCCACGTCATTTTTTTTTTAAATTTGACGCAGGGTTCCCCTTAATATCCATAGCAGACCTGAAGGGCCTGGTAATTGAATTTGGGGGGACCCCCACTAGTTTTTTTTTTTTTTTATTTTTTTATCAATGACTTTCAATGAATGACTGTTCTCTGTGTTATGGGAGCCGGCAATTCATTAGCCGCGAGTGATTTTAAATAGCTTTTTTCCTGAAAAAATGACACTTTGTGCAGGGACAGTTCTAAGCACGGGAAACATGCGCCCCTTCACAGGCATACTATAGACACCCCCCAGGTACGAAATTTAAAGCAATATTACACTTTTATTGTTTCACTTTAGGCATTATTAAAATCACTGCTCCTGAAAAAACGTCCGTTTTAAAAAAAAAAAATTGCATTGATACATGTCCCCTGGGGCAGGACCCAAGTCCCCAAACACTTTTTATGACAATAACTTGCATATAGGCTTTTAAAATTAGCACTTGAGATTTCTCCCATAGACTTTTACAGGGTGCTCGCGGCTTTTCGAATTTGCCGCGAACACCCCAAATTGTTCGCTGTTCGCTGAACAGGCGAACAGGCAATGTTCGAGTCGAACATGAGTTCGACTCAAACTCAAAACTCATGCCTAATCTCTACCATCAAGGAGACTTCTATCCAAATCATGTTGTATGTGTCGAATTATATGTAACTACATCTGACATCCCAGAAGACATCTAATCTCTAATTTTGGATCAACAAGCCATTGAGAATTATTCAAATCTGATAGATACACCCTAATAGGCATTTCCTTTATTATGAGTACTGCACATAAGGAGCCAAGCTTGATATGTATTCAAAAATGGCAAGAATTGTTCTATGTCAATTAATAAATAGAGCTGGTACAAAATAAGAAGTTGGACTATGTTCTTTTTTCTATTTGATGACTAGAAATTGCCATGAATGTCCTTGATTTATTTTTAAATCCAGCATTTGTTTTGTGGCACATATCAAACAATTTGGAGAACATATTAAACCCTATGCCAATTGTGTGCATTTTTTGAGGTTGATTGATACAGTAACTTCTATTGATGAATATGTAAAGAGCTTTTTCCTGTTTTTATTATTTCCAGGTGTTTTTTTTTTTTAGAGAGAGAAATACCTTTTTAACAGAGAGGTGCGGGAAAGAAAGAAAGAAAAAAAAAAACATACATACTCACCTAGATGACCCCCAACCGGCTCTACCCCAAGATCTGAGCAATCAAAGACTGTTGATCACTCGGTTTTTGGGTCCACTCTGAGCACAGAGTGGTGACTATCAGTGCTCTGCCCTTCCAGCACTCACTGGAGCACCAGGCTGTGGAGGGGGCAGGAGAGGCTGGTTCTGGCTCTCATTAGTGCACTGAGAGGCTGAACCACCTGCCATTTAGAGATCCATGCAGAGACTGGACCAGCTCTGTGATGTCAGATGACAATGACTAACAGGAGAAGTCTGGCCAAAGTGCTTTGACCATATTTCTCCTTTAAGTGTTTTCTTTACAGAGTCATGTGCTTCACAATAGTTCGTCCGGTGCACGGGGAACAGGAGGGGTTTCTCTGAAAAAGCTCAAAAACTCGCTTCACCAAAACCAACTAATAGATGTGTGGAAATCATTAAACCCAAAAACACGCGACTATACATTCTTTTCCCCCGTGCACGGAACGTACTCACGGATTGATTACATCTTCGTAGATCATAATACACTGACTAAAGTCACTAAGTCACACATAGGTATCGCTACCCTCTCAGATCATTCGCCAGTCATGATGACAATAGATGTAATTAAGACACCGAAAACATTATCTAACTGGCGACTTAATGAAACACTCATTATGGAGAAAGATGACATAGAAAAAATAGAAGAAGAACTGATTTTCTTCTTCGATAAAAACGAATCAAAGGACATATCGCACTCTATACTATGGGAATCACACAAGGCATATATAAGGGGTATCTTAATTTCAATGGGCTCAAGGAAGGTAAAGGAAAGAACAAAGAGAATCCAAAAGCTAACTGACGAAATTTTCAAATTAGAGCAATGCCACAAAAACGCGGAGGTCAATCACCAAGAGTTATATCACCAGCTTATAATAAAACGTGAGGAATTAAAGGATATAATATCACAAGACACAAAAAGAGAGTTTAACATGATTTTAAAAGACAAATATCTCTGGGGGAACAAGGTAGGAAAACATTTATCGAAATCTTTAAGGACGAAATATCGAGAAATTATATAGAAAAAATCCGTAATAAACAAGGAGAGCTGGTTTACAAGTCGGGGGATATTGCAGAGGTCTTCCAACAGTACTATAAGACCCTATATAACATTGAAGTAGCGACAAGGAGCAAGGAAGAAAAAAATAATAAAATAAAAGATTTTTTGAGAAAAGCAGGTATCCCGGAATTAACACAAGAGGACACCGAAATTTTGGAAGCCCCTATATCCGAAGCCGAGATTATTAGAGCTATATCGGATACAGCCTCAGGGAAAAGTCCGGGACCGGACGGATTCCCGATCCTGTACCTGAAGAGATTCGTTAAGATCTTAGTGCCAAGATTATGTAACTATTTCAATGGCTTAGGAACAGATTATCAACTGAGCCGAGAGGCACAAAAAGCCTTAGTAACACTTATCCTAAAAGAAGGGAAAGACGAAAGTTGTTGTACAAGCTATAGGCCGATATCCCTACTTAATTGTGATACAAAATTATACGCGAAAATCCTCGCAAACAGGCTAAAAAATTACATGAACGGATTGATACATACAGATCAGGTAGGATTCGTCACTACTAGAGAAGGACGCGACAACGGAATTAGAACACTATTGCTATTACAAAAACTCAGATCGGATGGGCCCCCAGGTCTATTCCTGTCAATTGATGCTGAGAAAGCATTTGACAGGGTAGACTGGGGGCTCATGAGGGAGACACTGAAATATGTCGGGTTAGGCACCAAAATGCTACAGAGAATAGGAGTCTTATACGAAAACCCGACAGCAATAATAAGGATCAATGGCGATTTAGCACCCCCTTTTTCTATGAGCAACGGGACAAGGCAGGGATGCCCTCTTTCGCTGCTGCTCTTTGTGTTATCAATGGAACCTCTACTTGCAACCATTCGATCAGACAATAACATAAAAGGGATTAAGGTGGGAGAGACCGAACACAAAGTAGCAGCTTTTGCGGACGATTTATTGTTTTATATTACAGAACCTAATACATCAATACCCAGATTGCTTGAGATATTAAAAGCATATGGTGAGATATCTAACTTTAAAATGAATATTAATAAGTCAGAGATTTTAAATGTAAGTGTGCCGAAAAAACAGGCGAGTGAGCTACAAAGAGTCCATCAGTTCCCATGGAAGAAAAGTGGTTTGAAATACTTAGGGATCAAACTAGCTAATTCGATAGATAAATTATATTCGGAAAACTTTATACCACTATTACAGGAAATTAAGAATGAAATAAAAAAGGTGGGTTATAGACCCCTCTCATGGATTGGACGGATAAATACCGTAAAAATGGTCCTATTACCGAAAATTACGTATAAGTTCCATATGCTTCCATTACCTCTCCCTGATTACTACTTTCAAGTTTTAAATGCTATTATTAACAGATTTATATGGCAAAACAAAAAAGCCAGGATATCACGGGATATTTTGACCCAAAATAAAGAACATGGGGGACTTAGTGCCTCCGATATAAAGAAATACTATTACGCGACGATTCTGTCAAGAGCTGTAGAATGGATACGAAGAGACAGTCATAAATCATGGGTGCAATTAGAAAAAGACACAAGTAAGGTTAATTTAAGCACACAGTTATGGAGCCCCCCGAAATTTAGGAACCTGGGAATAAATACACAAAAAATTACTCGACATGTCTTTAAAATTTGGGACGCAATACACAAACAATTTAGTTGGAGTTATAATTCACCACTGATGTCACTGAAGAATAATAATTATTTCCCACCAGGAAAAAGTGAAATGGTTGCTCACTGGATGGGAGAAAGTGCACAACTAGGAGATATAATAAGTGAAGGGAAAATTAAAACACGAAATGAAATACAGCAGACGACAACGCACATAAAAGTAAACGAATGGCGCTATCTCCAGCTGGTAAACTTTGTGGGGAAGCTGCCCCAGCCAATTAGAACGAGGGAGAATTTTACATCCCTAGAGAAAATATGTATGGGAATAGGGAAAAAAAAAAAAAAGGATACATCCCGTTTATACACAATGCTCCTTACAGAGGGGCGGCAGGAAATACCGCCATTCCTTACAAAATGGGGAAATGAATTAGGCACGCACGAATATAAACACAATTTTAAAAAAAAAATGTTTTGTTTAATCCATAAATCAGCAATTGACAGTAGAACAGCGGAAACAAATTACAAATGCCTTACTAGATGGTACAATACACCTAATAAAATGAGTAAATACCAGCCTGAGACCTCACAGGATTGTTGGAGAGGATGCACCCAGAAGGGTACGATGACCCACATCTGGTGGACCTGCCCAAAAATTAGGAAATATTGGAGAGATATCCTTGAGTTAATAAAAACAATCACGGGCACTAAAATTATCGAAGACCCATGGATGTTTTTGTTTCACAACACAACAGACCCAATAAAAACATACATGAATACTTTAATCCCACATATGTTAAATGCGGCAAAAGCTTTGATACCTAGGAAATGGCAGCAAGAGGAGTCACCGACAGAACTAGAATGGGTAGGAAAGATGGAAGAAATATATCATATGGAAAAACTTAGATTCAATGGGGAAGAAGAAGGCGATAACGCTATGTCTAAATGGAAAAAATGGCAAGACTTTAAACCGACTTGGAGATAATAACATAAAAAAAAAAAAAAAAATAGAAAAAACCCATGGGCCGGGACTGAACGAAATCAAAGAAGGACAGAGAAAGAGGAAAAGAAAAGAATAAGAACACTCGAGACTTAAGTAGAGAGGCACCCGGGGGGGGAGGGGTGGAGGGGTTGAGGGGGGGACGGGTTGGTAATCATAGGGGAGGTTCTATAATTTAATTTAGATAATAAAATTGATAAGGGGCATATTTGAAAGATAGAGATAATTAAAGAATGTATTCTATTTTTTGCTTCATATTCTACCCCTAAAAAAAATTTCCACAATGATGTTAACAACGTAAGAGACTAAATTGAACGTTAACCTGATCATAAATCTCTCACCGGCTTACTGATGTGGAAAAAAAAACAAAAAAAACAATAGTTATTTAAGAGGAATAAAATGATTTTTCAATTGCGCCGTCATGCAACACTGTACCCAAACTAATTTTTTTATTGTTTACAACTGTCATGTGACCTGCTGTGATTGGTCACAGCTGTCCCATGGTACCAGCACTGCTCAGTCATTGGTGGACACTGCCGATGACAGCTTGCATTGCTGCATGGCTCAGCGGCTGTGCGAGCTGCACTTTCTGAAAGAACGTCATATGACATCCACTTAAAATGGTAAAGCCACCATGCGGCCATCATTCTGCTATAAGCCGGGCGGGACGTTGTTTTGGATAACATAGGGAATGATTAAGACCCCTATTAGTTTTTTTTGATGTCTGTTTTGTTGGGGAGATTTCCTTTAACTTCCTGTTTTAGGGACACAGTAGGAAGTAAGAGGAGATCTCTTTAAAACTAGCAAATATCCTCTCGTAGACAGTTGTTACCAGAAAACATTTCTACATGGCAATGTTTCCACTCTCCTTCTGTTCCTGTCACAACCCACAAATGTTCGATTTCTTAAACTTTCTTTACCCGAGACAATAATCATCAGAGCAAATAGAGAGGATGAATCTCCCCAGTGAAAAAAAACAGATGGCAGTAAAAACCTGACTGAGGTTTTAATCCATCCAATGTCTATCCAAAGCTAAAAGAAATGGCTTAACAGACATTTTAAGAGTTACATGTTTGATCAATGTTTACATTAATAAAGTTTAATGGAAGCGCAGTATAAATGTCTATTTACAATGTCTATGTATAATGCAGCATTTACTTTCTTGGCACTTTCTCAGACTGCATGTTTTACATTGAAGATTGCACTTCTTGGCACTGGCTTACATAAAGGATTATGATAATACATTGATAATTACTGTAGAGGTTAACACAGTTTAACCTACAATACAGTTTTTAATTTGTTGCTGGAATACCAATGATGATTTTGGTTTTGGCCACGGAGGAGTAAAATTCCAAGGAATGAGGAAGAGCCCTTCTTCTTCTGCAACTCTCACACTGAACAGATACAAAGCTCATTGTGGCTTCCCTTGGCATTCAGCTCTAATCTGCAATGCCATCTGTTTCCCTGGGCTCTAGGCCAGATGACTTTATTAAAGCAGTATGGGGCTCATAATTGTATTGTTCTTGTAATGTAAATATTGCCTAGCACCATGTGAGCCAGCGAAGTGGAAGAGGATGCCAGTCTACATCAGTTTGCAATATAAGGATTAAAATAGAACATATAGGCAATAATGAAGCTCAGTGCACCTTTCTGCACACAGAGCTAATTAAATCACAGACTTACACAGTTAATGGCCGGGGCCAGTAAAATATGGGACTTGCACAATGTAGTGTGCATCATTAATGGAAATAGACTGAGACTAGGGCACTGAAGTACAGTATGTATTTCATATTTAGAATATAAGGGTTGTGCAAGAATAAATTGTCCTTAATCTTTTACCGCAGCTAGAGAGGGAAATACAGGCTTTTAATTATAAAGCAATTTTTTTCAGACAGACTAGAATTGTGTATTTTTTTTTTTTCACCTCTTGAGATTTATCATAAACCTGAGCTGTAGTTTTACCTGTTAATTATTAAGTAGTGAACATTTTAATTGGCTTATAAAAAAGTAAAAAATGCACATTTTTGCAGGTAAACTAAATGTGCATGTATTATTTTTTTACAACTGTGGGTGCAATGTCAAGTGCCTGCAGACACTGCTAAGAGCTCTCTGCCCATATCTATAAACAGACATACAGTGGTGTTAATTTTGACATCAAATTTTGATTTAGTTGTAGTCTTTTGACTAAAATGTCATTTTAGTTTTAGTCTAATTTTAGTCAAATAAAATAGCCAGTACATTTGTCGTCTAAAATCTGATGAGTTTAGTTACATTTTAATGCATTATTTAAGCATTTCTTTAGAATTGCCAAACTCATTATATACTCTTGAAGTAAAAATATAACAACATGTACAAATTGTAAACTCTATTGATTGTAATGCCATTGCACATATTACCTGAATATATTACCAACATTAAATATTAAGAAAAGCCTTTTTCTTATTTTTTTTTCTTTTAGTAGCTTAGTAGATGCCCCCTACATATTATGTGGTAGTGCAGTGTTTCTTTTGAAGTCAAATTTCAATTTAGTTTTAGAAATAGTCTTTTGAATAAAATGCCATTTTAGTTTTAGTTGTATTTTAGTCTTTTGACTAAAGTGACATTTTAGTTTTAGTTGTATTTTAGTCATCTCAGTTGTTTTAGTTTTAGTCATATTTTAGTCGACTAAAATAGTATTAATTTAGTAGACGAAAATATTTTGACGAAATTAACACTGGCAGACAGCTACAGGAACTGTCAATAAATTATGAGGGCACTGATCATCGCTCTGGTAGTGCGGTGGCAGACGGGACTTGTAGTTCATTCATCCACATATTCCTGTGAATGAATGACACGGTTGTGTTTGTGGAGCCCAGCACAGCTGCACTGTTTTTTAATTGTGACAGTGGGTGTGGGGAGGGGAACCCCCACCCGCTATCACGGGGAGTATTGGGGAGTGCAGGAATTTTCCATAATAACATGTTCAAAGTTATACCCTAAATAAAATACATGTTACTAAAAGTGAATGCAGATTTTAAATGCTCAGCTTTTTGGGGTTGTATTAAATACAGTGAGTTTAAGTTTAAAGAAGTCTAGTTGAAATTTTTTTTTTCTTTTTTGATAAAGCAGAAAATATTTAAAACTCCTGTTTTTTTTTGTTTTGTTTGTTTTTTTTTTTGCTCTCTGTGCACTATTTGCAATATTTTTCTTAACTGTCTAGTTACTTAATAGGATGTAAGAGTAATTTCTCCAAAGAGAGGGAAATTACTTTAATCAAAGCTACAGATCTAAGATTTACATTTTAGTGATTCCCTTAAATATACTTTAACTGCTGAGATAGCATACAGTATCTCACAAAAGTGAGTACACCCCTCACATTTTTGTAAATATTTTATTATAGCTTTTTATGTGACAACACTGAAGAAATGACACTTTGCTACAATGTAAAGTAGTGAGTGTACAGCTTGTATAACAGTGTACATTTTCTGTTCCCTCAAAATAACTCAACACGCAGCCATTAATGTCTAAACCGCTGGCAAAAAAGTGAGTACACCCCTAAGTAAAAAATGTCCAAATTGGACCCAATTAGCCCCCCCCCCCCCTCGGTGTCATGAGACTCGTTAGTGTTACAAGGTCTCAGGTGTGAATGGGGAGAAGGTGTGTTAAATTTGGTGTTATTGCTTTCACTCTCTCATACTGGTCACTGGAAGTTCAACATGGCACCTCATGGCAGAGAACTCTCCGAGGATCTGAAAAACATAATTGTTGCTCTACATAAAGATGGCATAGGCTATAAGAAGATTGCCAAGACCTTGAAACTGCGCTGCAGCACGGTGGCCAAGACCATACAGCGGTTTAATAGGACAGGTTCCACTCAGAGCAGGCCTCGCCATGGTCGACCAAAGAAGTTGAGTGCATGTGCTCAGCGTCATATCCAGAAGTTGTCTTTGGGAAATAGACAGACATATGAGTGCTGTCAGCATTGCAGAGGTCAGCCTGTCAGTGCTCAGAACATACGCCACACACTGCATCAAATTGGTCTGAATGGCTGTCGTCCCAGAAGGAAGCCTCTTCTAAAGATGATGCACAAGAAAGAACGCAAACAGTTTGCTGAAGACAAGCATAAGGATATGGATTATTGGAACCATGTCCTGTGGTCTGATGAGACTTAAGCCTCATACACACGATCGGACCGTGGACCAACTTTTCCGTGGATTTTTGTCCAAAGAGCGTTGGCCCCAAGTTGGTATTGCATACACACGGCAGGACTTTTTCAGCCAACTTTCACCAAATCACTTGGTTTTTCTGCTCTTTACCGCCACCTTTGGTCAACTTCTGTATTGTTGTCTGATCTTTTGCATTGGTTCTGCATTGGTTTGTACAAAAGTCTGTTGGTCTTGTGTACACACGGTCGGACTTTGGTCCATCAGACTTTTGTTGGCAGAAAGTTGGTCCGTTCGCACAGCCAACAAAAGTCCGATGAAACCTGGAAAAAGTTGGTCCGATGGAACGTATACACGGTCGGATGTTGGTCCAAAACAGCTAATTTGCATGTTGGTTGTCAAAAAGTCTGATCGTGTGAATGGGCCTTAAGATAAACTTATTTGGTTCAGATGTTGTCAAGCGTGTGTTGCGGCAATCAGGTGAAGGAGTACAAAGATAAGTGTGTCTTGCCTACAGTCAAGCATGGGGGTGGGAGTGTCATGGTCTGGGGCTGCATGAGTACTTCCGGCACTGGGCAGCTACAGTTCATTGGGGGAACCATGAAGGGCAATATGTACTGTGACATACATGGGCCGCAGGGCAGAATTCTAACATAACGACCCCAAACACACCTCCAGGATGACCACTGCCTTGCTAAAGAAGGTAAAGGTGATGGACTGGCTAAGCATGTTTCCAGACCTAAAACCTATTGAGCATCTGTGGGGCATTCTCAAATGGAAGGTAGAGGAGCTCAAGGTCACTAACATCCACCAGCTCCGTGATGTCATCATGGAGGAGTGGAAGAGGACTCCAGTGGCAACCTGTGAAGCTCTGGTGAACTCCATGCCCAAGAGGGTTAAGGCAAAGCTGGAAAATAATGGTGGCTACACAAAATATTGACACATTGGGCCCAATTTGAACATTTTCACTTATGGGTGTACTCACTTTTGTTGCCAGTGTTTTAGACATTAATGGCTGTGTGTTGAGTTATTTTGAGGGGACAACAAATTTTCACAATGTATACAAGCTGTACACTCACTACTTTACATTGTAGCAAAGTGTAATTTCTTCAGTGTTGTCACATGAAAAGATATAATAAAACATGTACAAAAATGTGAGGGGTGTACTCACTTTTGTGAGATACTGTATCAGCTACATAGGAAGTGCTTTGTTTTAAATAAGTCAACTGATTAAAAAGCGTGAGCGCTTAAGCTCTGGTGCAATACCTTTTTAATAAGCAGATAAAACTCAAAACAAATGCCCTCAAACAATAACCTGTGCAAGGCATATCATCCACATAAGACTCCGCCGTGGCGCTGCACAATGAAGTCCTCTTATTATCTCCCAGATGGAACTCAAACTGACAGTGTATACAGTGTAAGCAATCCCGTGGTCCAAAAGAGCTGCCGTTTTGCCCACTCACACACGTTCACAGGTCTCAGAGCAGGAAGCCTTCCCGGCAGCCAAACAAGCTGGGGCCATACCCGGAGCCAATGTGATGTTGGGACTCGGGAGCTAACAGCTGATAGGATGTTGAAGCCCTTGATACGGCAATGCGTTTCAGAGGGTGTGGCCTCCTTTTTCAGTCTGATCTTTGGCCTAAATAGCCAAGTCCAGCCAAGTGTCATAGTTGCGATTCTCTACTGCTTGAACCCCTGAAATCCTCCGTGAGGTACCCAACCTCTTCTGGATTACCTGAAAGGTTACTTACCTGGTTTGACAAGCTTAAGCAATGCTTTTTACTCTCCATGCTTCCGAGGGTCCTCCTTCGTACATAACATTAATTCTAGCAGCAAAGCTATAAATGACAACCCTTACCCAGGGAGTCTTGACTTTATCTCCAAACCAAGCGGACCAGTCACCCCCTTGTAACTCATATTAATTTTAAAAAACTCCTGTTTGCGAACACTACACATTTTACTCTACGAGGACTCTCCCAACGCACCAGTTAATGCATACCCTATCCCTGAAACCGTGTAAGGACAATTAAAAACGAATACTTAAATTCCCTTATTCAAAGTCAATAAGCTAACAATATTAATGTGATGTTGGGACTCGGGAGCTAACAGCTGATAGGATGTTGAAGCCCTTGATACGGCAATGCGTTTCAGAGGGTGTGGCCTCCTTTTTCAAGTCCACCCAGCACTGTAAAAAGCATCTTTAAATAGCCAAGCCAAGTGTCATAGAGATTAACCCCTGAAAACCCAACAGGTGAAAGGTGGTCAAGCTTAAGCAATGCTTTTACCAACATAACATTAATTCTAGCAGAAAGCTATAAATGGGAGTACAACTCATATTAAAACACTAACATTTTAAAATGAAAAAACAATTAAAATACTTAACCCTTTCAAATCAATAAGCTAACAATATTAATGTCCATAACCATCACTAATTTGATATGCTGAAAAATAAATAAACAAAAATAAATGGATATATAGAAAATATATGAAAGACATAAATGATAAAAAAAAATAGTAACTGGTAGGTTGTGTAAAAATTGCTGTAAACTCCCTAATAAATACATTATAACCATTCAATTAATATCAAAAGCTAATTCCTACATTCATTAAAATTAATAAACATTAGTTAGTTATTACTTATAAAATCACAAATTATCTATCGGATACTCCCGATGGATACAAGTTGTATATATGTGTGTGTGTGTGTGTGTGTGTGTGTATATATATATCATTTTTTTTTTTTTTTTTTTTACTGGGGAAACTGGATCAAGGACAAATTGTACATAATTTTTTTTTTTTATATTTTATATGTATACACTGTGTAGTATTGCAATGCAGTAGGATTGCCCTTAGGTAATTACAAATTATAGAGCCAAAGTTTTTTTTTTTATTTTTTATTATTGCAAATCAGTAACAATATAGTAATATTTACACCATATCTAAAAAGTAATCTTTATAGTAAACCTACTAGTATGCAAAAGCCTATCACTGGTATACCCGATGAACATTCAAGCATTGGGCATTGCATCCACATACCATTAGATGTCTTCTCAAGCATTCAGGGAACCTCGCATCCCAGTGCAAATTACAACACTTTTTTAGTGAGGAGAATTAGGGGATGGTCCAATTCTTACTACTATCTAAAAGTACTGGAATTTGCATCATAATAGATTGCCCTTAAACCTAGGGCTTCTATGGTGCTTGAGATGTTTAAACATATGTATATATAGTTACCTCTAGATGCCTACTCTTATCTCCTGAAGTAAATTTAGAGAATTTTGACTACTATTAGCTATACTTTAGACCACCAAAGTACTATCTCTTATTATCTAAATCAATAAATGTTTTACATTATATCATAATATATACATTAAAAGTAAGTAAAAGTAGAAAATAAAAGAGTACCAAGGGAGGCCTTGCTAAGACTGAATAGTTTTCTCCCTATTTAGATATTTGTATATTGCGATCGTATCTCCTCTTAAGCATTTTTTCACCAGTGAAAATAAATTAAATGTTTGTAGTTGTTCCTCATAACTGAGGTCCTCCAGCCCCTATTATCTTTGGTGTGTTTCTCTTGACTGTCTCTAGTTCTAGCTCATCCTTCCTGAGGATTGGTGACACCAGAACTGGACGGCATACTCAAGATGTGACCGAACCAGATTTTGTAATGTAGTAGAATTATAGTTTTATCTAGGGCTTTTATTCTTAAGCCCCATACACACGGTAGGATTTTCGCATGGATTCTGTCCGATCGGACAATGTTGTTGAAAAATCCGACCGTGTGTATGCACCATCGGACAGTGTACGTCGGATTGTCCGACGGACAAAGTCCTATCTCCTGCTGGATAGATTTTCCGACAACACGGTCCGATCACACCAAATCCGATCGTGTGTACCGTTGTCCGACGGACAAAGTGCTACGCATGCTCTGAAGAAATTCTGTGACGGAAGCGCTCGGTCAGGTAAAACTACCTTTCCTAATCGACACAGCACATTCGTCACGCTGCAAATGTTAAAATGTCTTTAATGCAGCGCATTCTCTTTTTCTTTACAATGCAACAAGAATGACATGTTTTAGCTGCTCCTATTCACCCGCACTTCTCACAAACTTTAGTTCTTTATTACTTTTCATGATTTATACACTACATGTTTATTTTTACTCAGATCGTAAAAGAATCTTTGTTATATTTTTAGGATGATTTGTCTTTTTTTATTTTTTATTTTTGGGAGTACATATTTGAAGGAGATTTATTTATTTTTTTTGAGGGGGGTTGTGTCTCTCAACTTAGCAAAACCACATTATTAACATTTGTATTTGTTGCTTAAATTAACTAGGAGTTTGTTGGTTTTTGGTGCCCCTTGTTAATTATACTTTATGATTAGTGAAATGTACCTGCATACTCAAAGAAAAAATGTCATTGTAGAAAAGTAAAACACAATAGGCAATGATTATTTCAAATCAAAAAAAACTTTATTTAGGTCTCAGCAACAAACCAAAGAGGAACGCAGCCATGGTGAAACTTGGGGAATTTGCAAAGCCTTGGACACCCACGGCAACCATCATTTTTCAAGCTTAGAAAATTGGGGGCCTGAGGAGTGCAATCTGGTCCTGAAGTCCAAAACATCCGGAACTGCAGCAGATTGCATCTAGGTCCCCAGGCTCTGGTACTACGAGAGGCTCCATCTTCTCTCAGACCAGACAGAATCCAGGTCGTCACTCTCAGGTCTTCCTTCCACGCTTCCTTGCTCGCTGTGGCTGTCGTGCTGGTGGGGTGGCAGAAGGATGTGGAGGAGGAGGAGGAGGCGGAGCAAGGTCACTATCGCAAACATGTGTGAGGGGAGTCATCTCCCCAGCCATCCCTCATTTAGGATTTTGAGGATGACATCCTCACCCATGCTGCGTTGCCCCGCCTCCATACCCGTCATTTTTATGGCAACCAAGGAGGCAAAGGCCTCCTCGTAGGTGGTGTGGCATATAGGGAGGCTGAAGCATCTCGTATCGGCTGGAGCGCTGACTCTCCCACCTCCCCCATCCATTTTTTTTTTTTTTTTTTTTTTTTTTTTTTTTTTTTTCTTTTCGCCCTTCTGTAGGGAAGGCGGAGGGGAGAGACTTGGGAGACAGTCAGGCTCCTAGGCCTACCCCCCTGTTGGCTGCCACTACCCACCTCGTGGCTGCCACTACCCCCTGCCTCCTCCTGACTGCCACCTTCCACAGCCAACTCCTGGCTGAGGTCTTCCTGTGTATGAAAAATGGACATAGTTTCAGTTATTTGTTCATCAAACACACACAATTTTCATCTAGTGACTGTTGCAAAATGTTTACAAATATAATTCTCAGCCCAGCAGTTTAGATTCTTCCCAAAAATGTCTCCAACACTAATGTCAGTTGATATGTCAATCACGTTAGGAACTAAGCAAATGGGGATCCTGAATTAACTGAGCATCATTCATTATTCCCAAAAATGGTTACAAAACTACTATACCTGGCTCAAGCTGGGCTCCTGCACATCTTCCATACTGGAAGGCCCAGGTTGGTCCTCTGAAGCCTCATCAGGGGTGGCGTGCGCGGAAGGACGCGTGCAAGGAAGAGTCGAGAGTGACTTCCTGACAGTAGCCTGGTCTTTGGGAAAGTGGAGCCTGTCATAGTACCACAGCGTGGGGACATAGACATCAGCTGCTGCAGCTCAGATGCTAGGGACTTCCGGACCTTATTGCGCTCCCGGAAATAGGTACTCCTCAGGTTATTAATTTTTACTTTTAAATTCGCCACGGTTGCCGTGGGCAAGTTTGGCTTTACAAATGCCACAAGTTTTCAGCATGGCAGCGTACCTCTTTGGTCTGTTGCTATTGTCGCGGTGCTTTGCTTGCCATAATAGGGGCATTTCCCTATATTTATCAATGAAGAGGGGGGGAGAAAACTCACGTCGTTGAAAGCCCTCCATCTCCTCTGCAAGGACACAACACCACACAAAACAATATAAATAATGTCAGGCTAAACTCTCCTAATCTTCTCCATAAAGAAGCCTCAAGTTCGAATCAGTCTAGGCTAGTTATGTACCAACGTCATATTGTACCTTCGTTTCTAGCGATCGTCTCGTGCGTGAGCTTTCTCTCCCCTCGTCTCCCAGATCGTGGATACGACAAAGGCGTGTGACGTTTAATATCCAGTGCGCATGCGTCAAACTCCGCCCGCCCCTGACGATCTTTCTCGTCTATTCCCCACCCCTTCTCTTTACGGCGTAGTGGGAGAGCACATGGCGGGGACACAGCAGGTGCGCCACCAATATCCCACCAACGAGGAGGAGGAAGAGGAAAGTCCGGAGGCAGAAACGTCCCGATCCCGGAGCCTGAAATTCCAGGCCTCCAATAGGTCATTTGGAGAAATGTTGGAGATGGTGGACATGTTAAAGAGGAGCGACTATGATGGGAAGTATGGGCCTTACCTCAACCCCAATGTCCGAAAGGGCAAGATCATGTCTAAAGTTGTTAGGAGGCTGTACAATCATTTTGGGGTACAACGATCCAAGGAGCAACTGAGGAACGCTGGTCAGACCTGAAACTGAGGGAGGCCGATCAGTACAGAAAGATCAAGCGAATTCTTCAAAAAAGTAAGTAGTTGAGTTTTGTGTTTGATTTCTTGCTTGCATACTGCTCCATGTGGTTTGATTTTTACAAAGTTGTACATTCCAAAATGCCACTTTCAGGTTCGTGTGTGCATTCGATCGTACTCAGCCTCGATCTTTCTGCCACTGTCATGATCGTGTGTGTGTCCATTCGATCGTACGCAACCTCGATCGTACGGCCACTTATAATACGAGGTTTGGTGAAGTTTTTAGTGAAAGGAAGTTTGTTCTCACTAGAGATGTCATCAAGAACGTAAAGCAAATTTATTCAATGTAACTAGAGCACTAGTGCTAGGACATCACTCATGTGCTCCAGTGGATTATATCATAATATATACATTAAAAGTAAGTAAAAGTAGAAAATAAAAGAGTACCAAGGGAGGCCTTGCTAAGACTGAATAGTTTTCTCCCTATTTAGATATTTGTATATTGCGATCGTATCTCCTCTTAAGCATTTTTTCACCAGTGAAAATAAATTTAATGTTTGTAGTTGTTCCTCATAACTGAGGTCCTCCAGCCCCTATTATCTTTGGTGTGTTTCTCTTGACTGTCTCTAGTTCTAGCTCATCCTTCCTGAGGATTGGTGACACCAGAACTGGACGGCATACTCAAGATGTGACCGAACCAGATTTTGTAATGTAGTAGAATTATAGTTTTATCTAGGGCTTTTATTCTTAGAGAAAATGTGCAGGGGCTCCCCCCCTCCTAAGTCACACTTGGCTCTGCCCCTAGAACCGCCTCCTTCAGAGAAAAGGGAACCAAGTATAATTTGTGGGGCTATACAAGAAATTTGTATGGAATTTGTTAAAACAAAAGCAATGCAGTAAAATGGGCAAAAAATTAGAACTATCCAGCACTTATCAAAGTAAGCTCAGTGGCACTTCCAGACGAGACCAATGAGATATGCCCCATATATTCAGCAAAGAGACTTGCCCCATATATTCAGCAAAGAGACATGCCCCATATATTCAGCAAAGAGATTGCCCCATATATTCAGCAAAAATATTGCCCCATATATTCAGCAAAGAGACATGCCCCATACTGTATATCCAGCAGAGACATGCCCCATATATTCAGCAAAGAGGCTGCCACATATGTTCAGAAAAGAGACATGCCTCATACTGTATATCCAGTAGAGACATGCCCCATATATTCAGCAAAGGGACATGCCCCATATATTCAGCAAGGAGACATGCCCCTTATATTCAGCAAGGAAACATAGTTACTTATGTTACATAGTTAGCCTGGTTGATAAAAGACAGAAGTCAATTTAGTTCAACCAATAAAAGGGAAATAAAATCACACAATCTTAAAAACACAATCCTATACACACAGTTGATCCAAAGGAAGGCAAAAAGCCCCAGCAAAGCATGATCCAATTTGCTCCAGCAGTCCAAGTATAAACAGCAAATATCACAGGGTGGAGAAATCTATATGTGACCATATGAGTACTGTTTGTCTGAAGTGACTTTACAAAAGTGACATGACAAGGTGTGATTTTGCAGTTTGGCATGAAGTCATTACCCAAAACAGTCTGTGCGATCCTAGCCAGATGTGTTACTATTTTCTAATGTTATCCATATTTGTTCTTGGCGGGTACCCTATCACCATGAGCTTGGAGTAAACTTCACCTGCCATCTCTTTGTACTAATATGCTCTATATTTCTGTCTTGACAGGTTAATGTGTTATATTATATGTAAAATGTTACATTTATCTTAAAGTTTCTTTCGCGTGAGATAATTGCTAGTTAGGTTTTTTATTGCAGATTATAAAATAAACTTTGAATTTGTCCCAGAAATACAGAATTTTTATAGTTTATGCATCACACAGAGTATGAAACGAACCTTCTGAAATAAAATGTATGTTTTGCCTTTTTAATTAGCCAGCATTAGAATTATCTGCACAGTAGAAATCTGAAACACGATCCAAGAAAGAGCCTGAAGGCAAGGGAGTCCTTTAAAAGATATTTGAACAGACACTCAACAGTTACACTATATCATAACTATTAGAGTCAGATATTTAGCTACAATCAATATGGGGATTATGGTTTTGAGTAGTTTGTCGGTATTATATGAAATCAGAAAAAAATTAACCTAATAGACAGCCTATACAAATGTAGAATCTGATTGTTAGTAAAGTTTTTAAAGGTCCAGATAAGCAGACTTTTAAAACCTAGACAATGACTATAGCGAAATATTGAATATTTTTTTTGAATACTGCTCACATGACTGTTTATAGCATATTTGTTTTTAGTTCTATTGATCCTTTGTTGCATCTCGCTGTTGATCCCTTGCTGCCTTTTTACAGTCACTCCCTGTCTACATGCATGTAATTCAGCTGCATGACATTTCTCAAGGTAGGTTTACCATGACAATAGTGGGCAATGCCTGATTAAATGTGCTTAAAACAACCACATGTAGTCTCGATTAGAAATGCAACTAACAGGAACAAAATGCTGTCATCCTATAATAGAAAAAAGCCTGAACAAGAACATTATAGCATAATCACAAGGTATTATTGTAATAAAGCTGCATGTAGAAAGCTGCAGTTTATCATCAGTTCTGTAGGTGGTGCTGTGTTAATGTGCCTCTGTGCAGATGGAGTGGAGGCTGGGTGAAAAAATGTTCCTCTGCAGACTCCGTAGGTGACACCTGTGGAGCAGTGGTCTGACTGGACACTGCAATACAAAGTGACCTTTGGCGTCCATCTTTGGTATGTGCAGTATTACTTACCATCAGTGCCCTTCTGAAGCTGGCATGCATTTGTGAACCGCTAGAATAAGTAGAGGAACTATGCTTGTCAGGGACAGTGAATTAGCCTTGAGGATAGGTTCCCATGTGAGAATAGAGAGAATAGGGACACCACTGTATGCCCTGCAATTTATTGGTCTTTGGGATTATTGTATAGGACTTGTAAAGCTTCCTCAAGTGCCACTTGTGTCATCACTCTGCTAGACAATCACCCCTGTTGCAGATGCCACCCCGGTAATGTAGGCTATGCCTGTGTGATATTGAGTGGTGCTGAAGATATACTGTTGTACTACTTTCATTACCTTGTCTTATACTCTCAGCATTACTGTAACTGTACTGTCATTGTTACTAGGGATGAGCTTCGTGTTCGACTCGAACATTGCCTGTTCACCGAACAGAGAACAATTTGGGGTGTTCGCGGCAAATTCGAAAAGCCGCAAACTCCCTGTAAAAGTCTATGGGAGAAATCTAAAGTGATAATTTTAAAGGCTTATATGCAAGTTATTGTCATAAAAAGTGTTTGGGGACTTGGGTCCTGCCCCAGGGGACACGTATCAATGCAAAAAAAAAAGTTTTAAATACAACAGTTTTTTCGGGAGCAGTGATTTTAATAATGCTTAAAGTGAAACAATAAAAGTGTAATATTCCTTTAAATTTCGTACCTAGGGGGTGTGTATAGTATGCCTGTAAAGGGGTGCATGTTTCCCATGCTTAGAACAGTCCCTGCACAAAGTGTAATTTTTTGCAGGAAAAAAAGTCATTTAAAAGCACTCGCGGCTATAATGAATTGTTGGCTCCCGTAATACAGAGAACAGTCATTGAAAGTCATTGATAAAAAAAAATGGATATTAAGGGGAACCCCGGGTCAAATTTTAAAAAAAAAAAATGACATGGGGTTCCCCCCAAATATCCATACCAGACCCTTCAGGTCTGGTATGGATTTTAAGGGGAACTCCACGCCAAATAAAAAAAAAAATGGCGTGGAGTTCCACCCAAAAATCCATACCAGACCCTTTATCCAAGCACGCAACCTGGCAGGCCGCAGGAAAAGAGGGGGGGACGAGAGAGCGCCCCCCTCTGGAACCGCACCAGGCCACATGCCCTCAACATTGGGAGGGACAAGGGCCTCATCCCCACAACCCTGCCCGGTGGTTGTGGGGGTCTGCGGGCGGGGAGCTTATCAGAATCTGGAAGCCCCCTTTAACAAGTGGAATCCCCAGATCCCACCCCCCTATTTGAAATGGTAAGGGGGTACAAAAGTATCCCTACCATTTCACAAAGAAAGTATAAAAAATTGTTAAAAACACACTGACACCGTTGTAAAAAGGCCTTTATTAAAAATAAAAAAAGATTCCAGCGGTGGTAATCCACTCTTGCTATCCAGCGATGGGTGATCTCTTCTCCGGGGTCCATCGATGGGTGATCTCTTCTGATGACGTGCAGCGCGTCCTGTCCCCACGGAGACACTGCGGGAATCCCGACAGCCTGATAAGGTCTTAGCTGAGGAGGACGGACCATCCGTCACCTGACCCCACCCCCCTCTGACGCAAGGGGAAACCCAGGCTTCCCCAGTGATGTACGGGTGACCCCACCCCCTCTGACGCAAGGGAAAATCCGGGCTTCCCCAGTGATGTATGGGAGACCCCGCCCCCCTTGATTGAACGCAGATTTCCGTTACATCAGAGGGGGGCGGGGTCCTCCTCAGCTAAGACCTGGGATTCCCGCAGTGTCTCCATGGAGACAATATGCCCTGCGCTGGACATCATCGGAAGAGATCACCCATTGCTGGACCCCGGAGAAGAGATCAGCCATCGCTGGATAGCAAGAGTGGATTACCACCGCTCAAAGCTTTTTTTTTTTTTAAAGAAGGACTTATCCCAACGGTGTCAGTGTGTTTTTTAACAATTTTTTACACTTTCTTTGTGAAATGGTAGGGGAACTTTTGTACCCCCTTACCATTTTAAATGGGGGGGGGGGGGTGGGATCTGGGGGTCCCCTTGTTAAAGGGGGATTCCAGATTCTGCCCCCCGCCCGCAGACCCCCACAACCACCGGCCAGGGTTGTGGGGATGAGGCCCTTGTCCCCATTAACATGGGGATTTATCACAGACCCCCAAAGTATCCTCCCAATGTTGAGAGCATGTGGCCTGGTACGGTTCAGGAGGGGGGGTATGGATATTTGGGGGGAACCCCACGTAATTTTTTTTTTAAATATGACCCGGGGTTCCCCTTAATATTCATACCAGACCTGAAGGGCTTGGTAATTGAATTTAGGGGGAACCCCACGCATATTTTTTTTATCAATGACTTTCAATGACTGTTCTCTGTATTACGGGGAGCCGACAATTCATTATAGACGCGAGTGCTTTTAAAATACTTTTTTCCTGCAGAAATTACACTTTGTGCAGGGACAGTTCTAAGCACGGGAAACATGCGCCCCTTTACAGGCATACTATACACACCCCCCAGGCACGAAATTTAAAGGAATATTACACTTTTATTGTTTCACTTTAAGCATTATTAAAATCACTGCTCCTGAAAAAACAACAGTTTTTAAAAAAAAGTTTGCATTGATACATGTCCCTATGGGGCAGGACCCAGGTCCCCAAACACTTTTTATGACAATGACTTGCATATAAGCCTTAAAAATTAGCACTTTAGATTTCTCCCATAGACTTTTACAGGGTGTTCGCAGCTTTTCGAATTTGCCGCAAACACCCCAAATTGTTCGCTGTTCGGCGAACGGGCTAACAGGCAATGTTTGAGTCGAACATGAGTTTGACTCGAACTCGAAGCTCATCCCTATACAAGAGTATATGGAACTGTTACTTTAAGTTTTCTGCTACAGTTGCTACAGTCATATTACTAGTGCTATGGTTTGCAGATTGTCATTTACCCTGTTATCTGTTTTACCTGTAACTCATCAATTCAATAACTGTTCAACCTTTTACTGGACATTTTATGTCGTTCCTTCAATTTGGGTACCAACCTCCTGGCCCCACCCACACACAGGTTAAGAAATATTGAAAATTACTTTTGAAATTAAATGTTAAAAAGTAACCCCAATTTTGGTGAGAAAAAAACAATCCCTTCTGGGTGGGAATTGCAGTGATTTTAAAAGCTGAAGCAGATTCCTATCCTTTCAATATTCTAAAGTACGCTGCGCTTTCAAACTTAAAATCCAAATAGTGAAACGAAAAATGTGCTATATAACAACAGCAATAAAGTGATAACGTGCTAAAATACATACAATATTCCAAATAAAGGGCTTCCATGCAGGATATGCTAAAACGTCCATATGGTGAGAAAAAAGCAATCAATAAAATCCTTAAGCCAATATACTGGTGAACCAAACTATAAAAATCCTTATAAAAAAGATATATAAATTAATATATATATATATATATATATATATATATATATATATATATATATATATATATATATGTGTGAGAAAAAAGTGCTACAATGTGCTGTGTAATCAAAAAAAGTTCAAAAGTGCTCCAATGTAATCCATTCGATTCATGCGATTCAGTGGTTGCTGTGATAGCAATCCAATATTGAGGTGCTGCATGTGCACTCAGGTGTTCCACCCAGGTGACACGCATATCACAGCAACCACTGAATCGCATGAATCGCATGGATTACATTGGAGCACTTTTGAACTTTTAATTTGATTACACAGCAAATTGTAGCACTTTTTTCTCACATATATATATATATATATATATATATATATTTTTTTTTTTTTTTTTTTTCATAAGGATTTTTATAGTTTGGTTCACCAGTATATTGGTTTAAGGATTTTATTGATTGCTTTTTTCTCACCATATGGACGTTTTATCATATCCTGCATGAAAGCACTTTATTTGGAAAATTGTATGTATTTTAGCACGTTATCACTTTATTGCTGTTGTTATATAGCACATTTTTTGTTTCACTATTTGGATTTTAAGTTTGAAAGCGCAGTGTACTTTAGAATATTGGATGGTCTTTGCATGATTTATGAGACATGTGCAACGCTAGCTGCTGATTCAAAAATATAGTGTCATTTGGGAGACCCTATTTTGGGCTTATAGCAAGTGGTGGCTCGCAGGACATTACATAGATTCCTATCCTTTGCTGACACTTCAGTTGGACCTTTTGCTGCTGTGAAGAAATAGCTGTTTGGCTCTGGGCCTCATCAGTGCCCATCAGTGAAGGAGAAAACTTACTTATTTACAAAGTTTTGTAACAGAAACAAAGAAACTTTTTTTTTTTTTTTTCAAATTTGTTTTATTTGGAGCACAAAAAATAAAAACCCCAGTGCTGATCAAATACCACCAAATGATAGCTCTGTTTGTGGGGAAAAAAAATTATTTGTCTGGGCACAGTGTTGCATGACTGCGCAATTGTCATTCAAAGTGTGACAGCCCTGAAAGCTGAACATTGGCCTGGGCAAGAAGGGGGGAAAGTGCCCAGTAATGAAGTGGTTAAATATAAAAGGTATGTCTCTTGATATATACACCCCCCCCCCTTTTTTGGGGAAATGTACCCCTATCCAAGAAAATATATCTTGTTTTGTATCCATTTCTGTGTTCATAGATGATGCAACACAATTTGAATGCTATTTAACGCAGCACTTCCTCATTTCTGGTGACCGTGTAACAAAATAAATTCAGACGCTGCTGGCTCTGCATGGACGCTTCAGATCCAAGTACTTACCATTCTACTCTTTCACCCCAATTTATGATACTGTCCCATTCATTTGGTCAAATAGTGTGAATTCTTGTTTCTTCCTTTTAATAGTACACACATCAATAATCCCTTTGCCGTGAACCATCTGACCCCAGTGGATCACTGGCTGGACACTGGTTCTGATGCTCCTTGGTGATATTTAGAGGACAATATGCAGGCAATCTTTAATCTTGGTTATTATTTCTAGATGTACTCACTGTTTTAAAGGTATTGATATATATTCAAAACCATTTTGAGAAAAACACAGTAATATGTTTTGTATATCATTCTAATGTGATTTTTCTGTTATAGAAGGCAATGTTCTCTCTTTAATGTTTTTTGCACCCCTGAAGAAGAAACTCTATTTTGAAACGCGTTGGGTGTTCTCCATCTTCACCTTCTGTTTGGAGATTCCTTTTTGAGTACACTGTATCTAGAAAATCATCTAACCCATTTTAAATATGTATTGTTATTTTGTAAATTTTTGTAATAATAAAGAACCTTTAAAATCCTTTCAAAGATACTTTCTATTCACTCAAAAATTACCCATTGCCGCTAAAGTCCCATTATGAGGGTTTTTTCCATGTATATATCCTAGGGATGTTGGCTTGCTTCCAGCTATTATCTCCATTTTGAATGGTGAGTCAATTATCTACACTCTATCTCCTGTAGAGCCCAGGAAAATGCTGCTTTTTTGCCTCCTGCTGGCATACTCCCAATGTAGTTTTTGATCACCGCAGCCGAGTTTCTCCTCTGGACTACAGTTCCCAGAGTGCATTGCTGCCTGATTCAATCTATTGAACTCTTCCTGCTCAGTAGCTCCCTCTTTTCACTGAAACAGCTGTTAACCAGTTCTGTACCACAGGGCAGCAGCTACAGAGATCAGCTGTAGTCAGTATTTCTCTCACTCTCTATTCTTAGCCAAGAACCTGGCTACTAGGGATGGGCCCGGTGCTCGATG
This sequence comes from Lithobates sylvaticus, assembly GCA_028564925.1. Taxonomy (NCBI): domain Eukaryota; kingdom Metazoa; phylum Chordata; class Amphibia; order Anura; family Ranidae; genus Lithobates; species Lithobates sylvaticus. The sequence goes on along the minus strand of CM053029.1, from coordinate 312,816,251 downwards.
CGAACCCATGTTCGCATCGAGCACCGGGTGTTCGCTCGCTCGGCGAGCCCAGAACTATTTTGGCCGCTCGCATCACATTCGTGTGATGCGAGCGGCCCCGCAATGCATTGCGGCCGGCACGGCCAGCGCAGTGCATTGCTGGCTGATGATTGGCCAAGCATGCACTGTGACCCCGCATGCTTGGCCAATCACAGCGCCGGAAACTCGGAGAGCCATAATTGACTACAGGCAGGACGCCTGTAGCCAATTACAGCTCAGGGGCTTTAGTACACGCCCCCTCATTTAAAAGGCCGCCACGCCGTCGGCGCCGGTCACATGAGTTCCGGCTTTAGGAGAGATCAGGCTGATTCTGTGTCACTCTTTGCTAGATTCATATAAAAAGATTTGCTCTACTTTGCTAAACCATTGGCTATTTATTTGCTAAACCATTGCTACCTGTCATTGATCGTCCATTGCTGCTGCTGGTTAGTGTGTTTTTAGCTGCTGCTGGGGGTTAGTCTGGTACGTGTCTTACTGTTAGTACAGTATTTCAGTAGTACCAACCGCAGTGCTGTTAGTACAGCACTGCACCCCAAAAGCACCCATAGGACTTCTAGTGTGTTAGTGGCAGCAAACAGAGCTCCTATATTTTCTTCCCAGAAGCACCCATAGGACTTGTACTGTGTTAGTGGCATCACACAGAGTTCCTATATTGTCATCCCAGAAGCACCCATAGGACTTGTACTGTGTTAGTGGCATCACACAGAGTTCCTATATTGTCTTCCCAGAAGCACCCATAGGACTTGTACTGTGTTAGTGGCATCACACAGAGTTCCTATATTTTCTTCCCAGAAGCACCCATAGGACTTGTACTGTGTTAGTGGCATCACACAGAGTTCCTATATTTTCTTCCCAGAAGCACCCAAAGGACTTGTACTGTGTTAGTGGCATCACACAGAGTTCCTATATTTTCTTCCCAGAAGCACCCATAGGACTTGTACTGTGTTAGTGGCATCACACAGAGTTCCTATATTTTCTTCCCAGAAGCACCCATAGGACTTCTAGTGTGTTAGTGGCATCACACAGAGTTCCTATATTTTCTTCCCAGAAGCACCCATAGGACTTGTACTGTGTTAGTGGCATCACACAGAGTTCCTATATTTTCTTCCCAGAAGCACCCATAGGACTTGTAGTGTGTTAGTCCCATCACACAGAGCTCCTATATTTTCTTCCCAGAAGCACCCATAGGACTTGTACTGTGTTAGTGGCATCACACAGAGTTCCTATATTTTCTTCCCAGAAGCACCCATAGGACTTGTAGTGTGTTAGTCCCATCACACAGAGCTCCTATATTTTCTTCCCAGAAGCACCCATAGGACTTGTACTGTGTTAGTGGCATCACACAGAGTTCCTATATTTTCTTCCCAGAAGCACCCATAGGACTTGTAGTGTGTTAGTCCCATCACACAGAGCTCCTATATTTTCTTCCCAGAAGCACCCATCGGACTTGTACTGTGTTAGTCCCATCACACAGAGTTCCTATATTGTCTTCCCAGAAGCACCCATAGGACTTGTACTGTGTTAGTGGCATCACACAGAGTTCCTATATTTTCTTCCCAGAAGCACCCATAGGACTTGTACTGTGTTAGTGGCATCACACAGAGTTCCTATATTTTCTTCCCAGAAGCACCCATAGGACTTGTACTATGTTAGTCCCATCACACAGAGTTCCTATATTGTCTTCCCAGAAGCACCCATAGGACTTGTACTGTGTTAGTGGCATCACACAGAGTTCCTATATTTTCTTCCCAGAAGCACCCATAGGACTTGTACTGTGTTAGTGGCATCACACAGAGTTCCTATATTTTCTTCCCAGAAGCACCCATAGGACTTCTAGTGTGTTAGTGGCATCACACAGAGTTCCTATATTTTCTTCCCAGAAGCACCCATAGGACTTGTACTGTGTTAGTGGCATCACACAGAGTTCCTATATTTTCTTCCCAGAAGCACCCATAGGACTTGTACTGTGTTAGTGGCATCACACAGAGTTCCTATATTTTCTTCCCAGAAGCACCCATAGGACTTGTAGTGTGTTAGTCCCATCACACAGAGCTCCTATATTTTCTTCCCAGAAGCACCCATAGGACTTGTAGTGTGTTAGTCCCATCACACAGAGCTCCTATATTTTCTTCCCAGAAGCACCCATAGGACTTGTAGTGTGTTAGTCCCATCACACAGAGCTCCTATATTTTCTTCCAGAAGCACCCATAAGACTTGTAGTGTGTTAGTCCCATCACACAGAGCTCCTATATTTTCTTCCCAGAAGCACCCATAGGACTTGTAGTGTGTTAGTCCCATCACACAGAGCTCCTATATTTTCTTCCCAGAAGCACCCATAGGACTTGTAGTGTGTTAGTCCCATCACACAGAGCTCCTATATTTTCTTCCCAGAAGCACCCATAGGACTTCAATTGTGTGTTAGTGCCATCACACAGAGCTCCTATATTTTCTTCCCAGAAGCACCCATAGGACTTGTAGTGTGTTAGTCCCATCACACAGAGCTCCTATATTTTCTTCCCAGAAGCACCCATAGGACTTCAATTGTGTGTTAGTGGCATCACACAGAGCTCCTATATTTTCTTCCCAGAAGCACCCATAGGACTTCAATTGTGTGTTAGTGGCATCGCACAGAGCTCCTATATTTTCTTCCCAGAAGCACCCATAGGACTTGTACTGTGTTAGTCCCATCACACAGAGTTCCTATATTTTCTTCCCAGAAGCACCCATAGGACTTCAATTGTGTGTTAGTGCCATCACACAGAGCTCCTATATTTTCTTCCCAGAAGCACCCATAGGACTTGTAGTGTGTTAGTCCCATCACACAGAGCTCCTATATTTTCTTCCCAGAAGCACCCATAGGACTTGTAGTGTATTAGTCCCATCACACAGAGCTCCTATATTTTCTTCCCAGAAGCACCCATAGGACTTGTAGTGTGTTAGTCCCATCACAACAGAGCTCCTATATTTTCTTCCCAGAAGCACCCATAGGACTTGTAGTGTGTTAGTGGCATCACACAGAGCTCCTATATTTTCTTCCCAGAAGCACCCATAGGACTTCAATTGTGTGTTAGTGGCATCACACAGAGCTCCTATATTTTCTTTGCAGAAGCACCCATAGGACTTCTAGTGTGTTAGTGGCATCACACAGAGCTACTATATTTTCTTCCCAGAAGCACCCATAGGACTTGTAGTGTGTTAGTCCCATCACACAGAGTTCCTATATTTTCTTCCCAGAAGCACCCACAGGACTTCTAGTGTGTTAGTGGCATCACACAGAGCTCCTATATTTTCTTTGCAGAAGCACCCATAGGACTTCTAGTGTGTTAGTGGCATCACACAGAGCTCCTATATTTTCTTCTCAGCAGCACCCACAGGACTTCTAGTGTGTTAGTGGCATCACACAGAGCTCCTATATTTTCTTTGCAGAAGCACCCATAAGACTTCTAGTGTGTTAGTGGCATCACACAGAGCTCCTATATTTTCTTCTCAGCAGCACCCACAGGACTTCTAGTGTGTTAGTGGCATCACACAGAGCTCCTATATTTTCTTTGCAGAAGCACCCATAGGACTTCTAGTGTGTTAGTGGCATCACACAGAGCTCCTATATTTTCTTCTCAGCAGCACCCACAGGACTTCTAATGTGTTAGTGGCATCACACAGAGCTCCTATATTTTCTTCCCAGAAGCACCCATAGGACTTGTAGTGTGTTAGTCCCATCACACAGAGTTCCTATATTTTCTTCCCAGAAGCACCCACAGGTCTTCTAGTGTGTTAGTGGCATCACACAGAGCTCCTATATTTTCTTCTCAGCAGCACCCACAGGACTTCTAGTGTGTTAGTGGCATCACACACAGCTCCTATATTTTCTTTGCAGAAGCACCCATAGGACTTCTAGTGTGTTAGTGGCATCACACAGAGCTCCTATATTTTCTTCTCAGCAGCACCCACAGGACTTCTAGTGTGTTAGTGGCATCACACAGAGCTCCTATATTTTCTTCCCAGAAGCACCCATAGGACTTGTAGTGTGTTAGTCCCATCACACAGAGTTCCTATATTTTCTTCCCAGAAGCACCCACAGGACTTCTAGTGTGTTAGTGGCATCACACAGAGCTCCTATATTTTCTTTGCAGAAGCACCCATAGGACTTCTAGTGTGTTAGTGGCATCACACAGAGCTCCTATATTTTCTTCTCAGCAGCACCCACAGGACTTCTAGTGTGTTAGTGGCATCACACAGAGCCCCTATATTTTCTTCCCAGAAGCACCCATAGGACTTTTAGTGTGTTAGTCCCATCACACAGAGTTCCTAAATTTTCTTCCCAGAAGCACCCACAGGACTTCTAGTGTGTTAGTGGCATCACACAGAGCTCCTATATTTTCTTTGCAGAAGCACCCATAGGACTTCTAGTGTGTTAGTGGCATCACACAGAGCTCCTATATTTTCTTCTCAGCAGCACCCACAGGACTTCTAGTGTGTTAGTGGCATCACACAGAGCTCCTATATTTTCTTTGCAGAAGCACCCATAGGACTTCTAGTGTGTTAGTGGCATCACACAGAGCTCCTATATTTTCTTCTCAGCAGCACCCACAAGACTTCTAGTGTGTTAGTGGCATCACACAGAGCTCCTATATTTTCTTTTCAGAAGCACCCATAGGACTTCTAGTGTGTTAGTGGCATCACACAGAGCTCTTATATTTTCTTCTCAGCAGCACCCACAGGACTTCTAGTGTGTTAGTGGCATCACACAGAGCTCCTATATTTTCTTTGCAGAAGCACCCATAGGACTTCTAGTGTGTTAGTGGCATCACACAGAGCTCCTATATTTTCTTCTCAGCAGCACCCACAGGACTTCTAGTGTGTTAGTGGCATCACACAGAGCTCCTATATTTTCTTTGCAGAAGCACCCATAGGACTTCTAGTGTGTTAGTGGCATCACACAGAGCTCCTATATTTTCTTCTCAGCAGCACCCACAGGACTTCTAGTGTGTTAGTGGCATCACACAGAGCTCCTATATTTTCTTTGCAGAAGCACCCATAGGACTTCTAGTGTGTTAGTGGCATCACACAGAGCTCCTATATTTTCTTCTCAGCAGCACCCACAGGACTACCGACTACAATGGCTGGAAGACCGCCAAGGGGAGGCAGAGCGTGCAGAGCCAAGAACACAGGGCAGGCAGGCTCTGTTTCTAGTGGACGTGGCCGTGGCCGTGGACGTGGTCGTGCATCGTCATCAGCACGTGACCATGGGACACGCGCGTCTTTGTTTTCGGCAGCTGGCTTGGTAGAATGGATGACCAAGCCCTCCTCATCCTCCTCATCCTCTCTCACCCAGGCTCAGGGTACTGGCAGAGCAGCTGCCAACGCGTACTCAATGGCATCATCAGCCACCCTTTCCCTAGACCCACCATGTCCTCCTCAGGAGTCCCCCGAACTCTTTGAGCACAGTGTTGGGTACATGCTCCAGGAGGATGCCCAACGATTCGAAGGCTCGGATGATGATACCCAGCTTGAGGAAGTCAGTAGTGTGCGCGCAGAGAGAGGGGATGCTGAAGGACAGCAATCTGGCCGTACTGTTCCACCAGCTGCAGCTTACTGCCAGGTTTGCTCTAGTGGTGAAGAGGGAGGGGATGATGAGGTCACTGACGCCACGTGGGTGCCTGGAGGGAGAGAGGATGAGGAGGAGGACGAGGAGGAGGAGGATGCGGCGTCACATGTCCAACGAGGCAGGATGCCCCCTGGAGGCCAGCTAGAGGCCAGCACAGCAACTGTACAACACCGCAGAGCTCCGCCTGTGCAGGGCGCTGCCTCTGCACGTTATCAGAAAAGTTCTTTGGTGTGGGCCTTTTTTGAGACGAGTGCATCAGATCGCACCACTGCTATTTGCAATATTTGTCTCAAGCGTATCTCGCGTGGCCAAAACATCAGCCGCTTGGGCACCACAAGCATGAGCAGACATATGTCGACCTGCCATGCAGCTCGTTGGCAGGCACACATAAAAGACCCACACCAAAGAACTAAGCGGACCTCTCCTTGCTCCTCATCAGCTGGGATCTCCATCCCCACTACATCTTCAGTCCTCTCTGAAAGCTGCTGTGAGAGGACTGAAGGTGTAGAATTAGGTGTGTCACAACCAAGTACTTGCAGTACACCGACGTCCGATAGTAGCAGGCAAATTTCCCTGCCCCAGCTTCTGGACCGTCGAAAGAAGTACACTCCCAGCCATCCACATGCCCAGCGGTTGAATGCTAGCTTGGCTAAATTGCTAGCACTTCAACTGCTGCCTTTTCAGTTGGTAGACTCGGCCCCCTTCCGTGAGTTTGTTCAATGTGCGGTTCCTCAGTGGCAGGTTCCCAAACGCCACTTTTTCTCACGGAAGGCGATTCCGTCTCTCTACCGGCATGTGGAAGGCAATGTCCATGCCTCGCTGGACAGGGCGGTCAGCGGTAAGGTGCATATTACCGCTGACTCATGGTCCAGCAGGCATGGACAGGGACGTTACCTTTCTTTCACGGCCCATTGGGTCACTCTATTGGCAGCTGGGAGGGATGCAGGACAAGGTGCAGTAGTGTTGGAGGTTGTTCCGCCACCACGCCTCCAAAACGCTACTACTGCTACTGGTTGTGACACACCTCTCCCCTCCACCCCCTCCTCTTCTTCTTCCTCCAGTGCTCTGTCCTCGGAACCAGCGGTGCTCCGTAGGCGTACAAGGGGCTACGCAAGTACGCAGGCAAAAAGATGCCATGCCGTGCTTGCGCTGGTGTGTTTGGGGGACAGGAGCCACACTGGGCCAGAGGTTCTGGCAGCTCTGCAGAGGCAGGCCGAGAGGTGGTTGACGCCACGCCAGCTTAAGCCAGGAATGGTCGTTTCTGACAATGGCACCAACCTCCTCTCCGCCCTGCGACAGGGGCAGCTCACCCATGTGCCCTGTATGGCTCACGTCCTCAACCTGGTGGTGCAGCGGTTCTTGGGCAGGTTCCCAGGCTTACAGGATGTCCTGAGGCAGGCCAGGAAAGTCTGTGTGCATTTCCGCCGATCTTATAATGCCGGTGCTCGGCTGACTGAGCTGCAAAAGGAGCTGAACCTGCCCAAGAACCGCCTAATATGTGACATGCCCACCAGGTGGAACTCAACGTTGGCCATGCTGCAGCGACTGCACACGCAGCAGAGGGCCATCAATGAGTACCTTTGCGACTACGGCACCAGGACAGGGTCAGGGGAGCTTGGTTTTTTTTCCCCACGTCAGTGGAGCATGATCAGGGATGCATGCACTGTCCTCTCACCATTTGAGGAGGCCACGAGGATGGTGAGCAGTGACAGTGCATGCATCAGTGACACTGTACCTCTTGTCCACCTGTTGGAGCATATGCTGCGTGGGATAATGGACAGGGCACTTGAGGCAGAACAGAGGCAGGAAGAGGAGGACTTCCTTGCCTCTCAAGGCCCCCTTTATCCGGACAGTGTTCCTTCTGTCCCACCCATCACACAGGAAGAGGATGAGGAGGAGGAGGAGGAGGAGGAGGAGGATTGTGTGAGCATGGAGGTGGAGCCTGGCACTCAGCATCAGCAGCAGCAGTCTTTTAGGGATGATGTACAGTCCCAACAAACCAGTGGACTTGTACGTGGCTGGGAGGAGGTGGCTGGCGATCATGTCATCCTCAGTGACCCAGAAGACTCCGGACCGAATGCCTCAGCTAACCTACGCTGCATGGCCTCCCTGATCCTGCAAAGCCTGCGGAAGGATCCTCGTGTTCTTCGGATCAAGGAGAGGGACCATTACTGGCTGGCCACTCTCCTTGATCCACGGTACAAGGGTAAGGTTGCGGACCTTATCTTGCCGTCGCAGAGGGAGCAGAGGATGAGACATCTCAGGGAGGCCTTGCAGAAAGGTCTGTGCAACGCATTCCCAGAAACTGGGAGGTTACAAACTCCTGGTCCCGGGCGACGAGTTGCTGAGGCTTCGGTCAGTAGCAGAAGGAGCGGTGGGGAAGGTGGACGTCTGACCGATGCGTTCAGACAATTTTTTAGTCCGCAGCCCCAAGGTATGATCGGTTCCAGCAACCATCGCCAGCGTCTGATATACATGGTGCAGGAATACCTTGGGGCAAGGTCAGACTTGGACACCTTTCCCACCGAAAATCCTCTGGCTTACTGGGTCCTGAGGATGGATCACTGGCCAGAGCTTGCACAGTATGCAATTGAGCTACTGGCCTGTCCTGCCTCCAGCGTTCTTTCCAAACGCACATTCAGTGCTGCTGGAGGATTTGTCACCGATCATACCGACTCGGTTGATCGACTGACCTTCATCAAAATGAATCAGTCTTGGATCACCACCAGCTACCAGGCACCTGAAGCGGATATAACTGAATAATTTATAATGTCACATCCCTTCAAGACTGCCTATGCTGATGCTGAGTGACTGTCCTGTTATGTTCACTGACTATCCTCTTCCTCCTCCTCAATGATCCATGCCACCACACCAGTGCCTAAGGCACAATTTTTCAGCCCCTGTATAACAGGGGCGTGTACTTACAATTTTTTAAAAAAATGCTTCGCAACACGTGTGACTGCTGTGCTCCAAGTACAGTATCTGTGAGGGGTTGCAGTGTTGTGGCACCAGCACCAGTGCCTAAGGCACAATTTTTCAGCCCCTGTTTAACAGGGGCGTGTAATTAAAATTTTTTAAAAAAAGGCTTCGCAACACGTGTGACTGCTGTGCTCCAAGTACAGTATCTGTGAGGGGTTGCAGTGTTGTGGCACCACCAGTGCCTAAGGCACAATTTTTCAGCCCCTGTTTAACAGGGGCGTGTAATTACAATTTTTTAAAAAAATGCTTCGCAACACGTGTGACTGCTGTGCTCCAAGTACAGTATATGTGAGGGGTTGCAGTGTTGTGGCACCAGTGCCTAAGGCACAATTTTTCAGCCCCTGTTGGGGCGTGTAATTACAATTTTTAGGCAATGCTTTGCAACAGGTCTCATTGCTGTGCTAAGAGTACAGTATCTGTGAGGGGTTGCAGTGTTGTGGCACCAGCACCAATGTCTAAGGCACAATTTTTCAGCCCCTGTTTAACAGGGGCGTGTAATTACAAATCTTGATCTAATAGTTCACAGCAGGGCCCATTCCTGCGCCCACCAAGAGTAACTATGAGGGCCTACAGTCTTGTGGCAACACCGTCCACCACCACCGCCAAAGGCCCAATTTTTCTGCCCTGTTCAACAGGTGCATGCAATTACAAATCTTGATCTAATAACTCACAACAGGGCCCATTCCTGCGCCCACCAAGAGTAACTGTGAGGGCTTACAGTCTTGTGGCAACACCGTCCACCACCACCACCACCACCAAAGGCCCAATTTTTCTGCCCTGTTCAACAGGTGCATGCAATTACAAATCTTGATCTAATAACTCACAGCAGGGCCCATTCTTGCGCCCACCAAGAGTAACTGTGAGGGCTTACAGTCTTGTGGCAACACCGTCCACCACCACCACCACCACCACCACCAAAGGCCCAATTTTTCTGCCCTGTTCAACAGGTGCATGCAATTACAAATCTTGATCTAATAACTCACAGCAGGGCCCATTCCTGCGCCCACCAAGAGTAACTGTGAGAGCTTACAGTCTTGTGGCAACACCGTCCACCACCACCACCACCACCACCACCACCACCAAAGGCCCAATTTTTCTGCCCGGTTCAACAGGTGCATGCAAGTACAAATCTTGATCTTTTAACTCACAGCAGGGCCCATTCCTGTGCCCACCAGTCTTGTGGCTACACCAACATCTAATAGGGCAAATTTCTGCAGAGTATATACGGCAGGCCCCTACTTTCAAACATCCAACTTACAAACGACTCCTACTTGCAAACGGAAAGAGAAAACAGGAAGTGAGAGGAAATCTACCCCTAGGAAGGGAAATTCTATGCTGTTAGATTTAATTTGGGAAAAAGGTATCTCCTCTCTACTGATGCTTTATCACCAATCCTTGTTTCAATTCAAACCCCACTTTTCCAAAAACATTTGTCATTGGGACGGAAAGTGAGGTGACATGTTCTGAACAGATGTGCAAAGACAGCAAATGTTACAGGGGTGATAACCCCTCCCTATGTTCTCCAAAAAGCTTAAAAATAGATTTTTTTGGGATGGAGCTACACTTCATAATGTACCTGTTCAGATTCTACTTAAGAACAAACCTACAGTCCGTGTCTTGTTTGCACCACCTATATACTGCTGTTCAGAGTATATAGGGTTGTAGGTATAGGGTTTTATTTTGGGTGCGGGGTCCCCCTTAATATCCATACAAGACCCAAAGGGGCTGGGGTGGGGGGGGGTGATGGGGTAGCCATGCCATTTTTCTCAAGGATTTTCAGCCATATGGCGGCCAGGACAAGACATGCCATTAAAGCCGCAAGTGTTTTTAAATGGCTTCTTTTTTTCGTTTACAAATGTCATTTTGTGCAAGGACAGTTCTAAACACAGGAAACACACGCCACTTCACAGGCATACTTTAGACACCCCCCAGGTACCATATTTAAAGGAAAATTTCACTTTTTTTTTTCACTTTATGCATCATTAAAATGACTGCTCCCGAAAAAACGTTAGTTTTTAAAAGTTTTTTTTTGCATTGATATATGTCCCCTGGGGCAGGACCCGGGTCCCCAAACCTGTTTTATGACATTAACATGCATATTGGCCGTTGTAATTAGCACTTTTGATTTCGAACGTTCGCGTCCATTATAACGTATAGGGTTCGAAAATTCGCGCGAACTTTCGGTCCGTTCGAAGGTTCTGGTTCGAACCGAACCCGGGGGTGTTCGGCTCATCCCTACTGGCTACACACATTACATATAGTGGTATTTATTTTAATATGTGTCTATGTACCTTGGTATTTTTCTCTGTATTTTGTTAAAACAAATCATTTTAGGAGACAAAGTTCTATGTGCCATCTTTGATTATCTGTTGAAGTGTGAATCCTCTACTGAATATATCTACTTTTGTGGAGCAGTCTGTAAAAATCCTTTAGGGCCCTTTCACACGGACGTGTCCGTGTACGGGCTCTGCTTTGCTCAGCAGGGGATCACTCAGATCGATCCCCGTTGAGCAGGCAGATGACAGGTCTGTCTCTGCACACTGTGCAGGGATGGACCTGTCAGAGCGCCACTCTCCTCTATGTGGGATCAGATGAAGACGGACCGTAGAGTCCGTTTTCATCCAATCTGCAGACGGATGGAAAAATAGGATTTTCCTTCGTCACACTTTAGCGGACATGTCACCGCTGACATCCATCACTCCATAGAGGTCTATGGAGCGTCTGTTCAGGTCCCCCTAAAAAACTGTGAAAGGGGCCTAATGCAGGTTTTTTATTTTATTTTTATTTTTTAGATTAAATATGTATATATTATATACTATATGCCAGTAATTCCAGGCCTGAAAAGTGGTAATGAAGCCCTAACTTTTTCTGTGTTAACTAAACAGGGCCCTCCCCACTCTTACTCCAGGGAGTAGTATGTGTATGGACAGACATCATTCTGTGTCAACGCCTGACAGAGAGGCACTTTGATCAGACCATTGTCTAATGGGCCACTGTCGTGCACAGTGAGAGACAGTGTTTGAATAGGCAGAAAGCATGTACAGCCCAAACTGGCCTACTCAATAGCAAGGAAGATGAAAGCATTACATTGCTTTGTGTTTTATGTGATGGTGAGCTTTCGGGGTGTGTCCCCTTCTTCAAGGTCTAAGCAGTACTGATCTGTCTCTGTCTTATCTCACTTGCTGATAGCTTTATTACCATTGCCATACTATTGGTTTGTATATGTATGTGTTTGTTTTTCTTCTCCTACCCCTCAGAGATTTTTTTTTTTTTTTTTTTTTAACATTTCACCTCCTGCTACTTTTGTGAATCAGTACTGCTTAGACCTTGAAGAAGGGGACACACCCCGGAAGCTCGTCCATGAAAAATGATATGTTAGTGCAAATAAAAAAAGTATCACTGACAGTACTCAATTTTCTCTGTCACAATTGCACTAATACTGCTACAATCACTTCAAATGTGATGGTGAGAAACCCTGAGAGAAACCTTTCTGTAAAGGAACTTTTCTTTTTAACCCTAAAAATGCAACTTGGTGAGTGGACTGAGTCCTTGAAGCTGTGCGCTTGAGACCTAAACTCACATATGGTAGAGAATGCAAATAGTAGATATGGGAGTTCCTTCTGTTTGGAGGCTACTGATCTCTGCTGTAAATTAAGCTTAAATGGGATGAACTGTTTGCTGTATACTAAAAGGGGTGATTGGAAGACACAGCATATCATGTGTGGTAGGTGTGGTTTACCTGAAAAAATCAAAACGCAATATAAAATAAATGTAGATGTGATTAGTATAATATATACACATAATGTACATACACATAGAAAACAGGATAAAGGAATATATAAGTGATAGTGTGCAATAGGTAAGTTTGGGAAGTGTTATTATCAGATTCTACATGATCCATACATGTCGTTGTACCATTGTGCATGTAACTGAAATTAATATTCATGAAATAAAACAATCAAAAATATATAAAAAAAAATAATAATACATTTTGTCCTTATTGCACAGATATCTTAACAAATAGGTCCAGATGGTTAAAAACCCTTATGCAGCGTACACACGATCGGATTTTCCAACAACAAATATTGGATGTGAGCTTGTTGACGGAAAGTCCGACCACGTGTATGCTCCATCGAACATTTGTTGGCGGACTTTCCGCCAACAAATGTTAGCTAGTAAGTTCTCAAATTCTCCGCCAACAAATTTTTGTTGTCGGACTTTCCGATTGTGTGTACACAAGTCTGTCGCACAAAAGTATACGCATGCTCGGAATCAAGTACGAGCCGGAATCGCTCGGTCTTGTAAAACTAGTGTTCATAATAGAGATATCACGTACGTCTTGTACGTCATGACAGTCATAATTGTTGGCCAACATTTGTGTGACATTTGTGTATACAGGACAAGTTGGAGCCATAGGTGTGCGCACAGGGTGTGCCAGGGTTGCCTGGGCACACCCTAATCACCTTGTGTGGTGCAGATTCTCCCTATTTAAACCCCTGATGTTTCACCAAAGCCCCCTAACAGGGCTTCTTAAAAATGCGTTTGAGCTTTGAGGTGCACACCCATGGTTGGAGCCAACACCCTTCGAACAAAAATCCACGGTTTTGTTGTCGATAAGTCTGATCGTGTGCACGGGGCATTAGTCTAACAAAGATAACAGGTTGTCTAAAACTGGAAATATACATATTTGAATTATTGCAACCTCAGAAAGCAAAATGATGTTAACATTTAGATAAATCATATGGTCTACTTGAAAATAAATGCATATGTAGACCCACAGAGATGTTTCTAAAACAGTGGTTTGAAACAAAAGTAGGGCATGAAAGTAACATATGCATATCTTCAGTTAAAAAAGAAACATGAATGTACTAGCTATAGCTATACTATTCATCAATTAAGCAAAATGGGTGCATTGAAAGATGAATATCTACTGGGAATGAGATAAACTGTCCTGGATTCAGTTTGAGCAGGGTTTTTAAAAAAGTTTGATGCCGAACCCAAACCCCATTAAAATCAGTGTGGATGTGGTAGGCGCTGCCCTGGGGAACATGTGTCAATGCAAAACAAGTTTTAAAATATTACATTTGGCCAGGAGCAGTGAGTTTGTAAATGATGAAAGAAAAACGTAACCCTCTCCCCATTATTTTTTTCTTCCCCTCCTTATTTAAAGCTGGGCCTGACGCATTGGCTTTTTCAGTAAGAACAGCAGTGTACAGAAGGCCTCCAGGTTGCCATATTGCACTTAATTGTACAAAAATTACAGCTGCAAATTAAAAAGGAAAGGTCATTTTTAAAAACATTAAACTACAACATGGCTTGTGCAGCAATTGTTTATGCTATAGTTTTTTTTTTTGCTATTCTTTTTTTCTATAAAAGTGAAGCTTTTACAAGGTCTTAGTAATAGGGTTTACATCATATTAACCCAATCATTTGGACTGAGATTTTAAACCAATAGAAAAAAAAAAAAACACTGGGTCATCTTCTTTTGATATTAAATTTTTTAAGGACTAAAAAAAATAAACAGCACACCGTCTTCTCCAAAGGTCTCCCAAAATACATAGGAGACCCTTGGAGAGGTCTGATTGATGTTTTTTTTTTCAAAGAAAGCCAGGAATGAAATGTAATTTTCCAGCAATTTTAAAGCGTCTCTTCAGTAATTTTTTCATCTTTTCATCTATTAAATCTTCTGCCCTTGTTGTTTTAACTTTGGATGGTATTTTTTTTTTTTCTGCCAGTAAATACCTTATACAGCCCACTTCCTCTTTCTTGTCTGGTCATTAGCCTAGGCTTATGACATCATGCACAGATTTCTCTCTCATTCTTTGAGAGTTTGCCAGGAAGGGAGGGGGGGATGAGTCATAAGAGGGCCAATAAGAGCTGCAGGGCTGCAGAGCTGGAGGTGTGCCTCAGTGTGTGTCTGTGTAAATCCAGGAAGTGTGCAGGCAGCAGCTTCACACATTTCCCACAGTTAAAATGGATGCAGCCAGACTTAGTGGAGGTATATTTCTGCAGCATATTTGGAAAGTACAGAATCACAGTATATATAAAATAATATGCAAAGTGGTTGGAGGGAAGCTTCAGAATGGCAAAGATGTTTTTATTACAAATTATGTGAGCAGACTGTAGTTCCTCTCTAAACACTTTTTCAGGAAGTTGATCTTCACTGCTTCAAATGACTTGGCTCCTCTTTATCCCCACCCCCCAGGACTGCACATCCAGGTATATCACCTTTTTGTTTACGTGCCTTTTTTCACATTAAATTTTGTCCCACCCCTCATCCTCTGTAATTCACATAGGTGAATGGCATCAGTGTCCCTGATCAACATGAAATGGGAAAGCCTGGCGCCACGGAAATCTGTGAAAACATGTACACTTTATTAATACAGGTGAAAAACAGCCATAAAAAAGCCAATGCGTTTCAGCTGTCAGACCTTAATTGTGGCTGATTTTGGAGTATGGAGGTCTATGGACACCTCCGAGGCTGCATGTAGTGTTCCTGAGGCTAATGGTGAATCACATGAAGGTAGTAGCTAGGATACGCCTGTTCCAGTGCCCCCGGTGCCTTCTGGGATATGTGGTAAACACGTCACCCTATTCACTAACACAGGAGGGGGGCAGTCCTAGCAGTGCATCATCGAGAGGCTGCGCTAGAACCCATAAGAGATGGCGCAGCCTCCCAATAATGTTACAGGGGAACATGGCAGTGAGGGACCCAGCGGTGGCTGCAGATGTGGGTGAGTATCTGAACTGTGTGCTATCCCAGCTTTAAGTAAGCAGGGGAAGAAAAATATAATGGGGGGAGGGTTACGTTTTTCTTTCATCATTTACAAACTCACTACTCCTGGCCAGATGTAATATTTTAAAACTTTTTTGCATTGACACATGTTTCCTAGGGCAGTGCCTACCACATCCACACTGATTTTAATGGGGTTTGGGTTCGGCATCGAACTGAATCCAGGACAGTTTATCTCATTCCCAGTAGATATTCATCTTTCAATGCACATATTTTGCTTAATTGATGAATAGTATAGCTTCTGTATTTCTTTTTGACACACAGAAAAGCCCTACTATGAGTCCATTTATGTTTACTTTTTACCTGAAGATATGCATATGTTACTTTCATGCCCTACTTTTGTTTCAAATCACTGTTTTAGAAACATCTCTGTGGGTCTACATATGCATTTATTTTCAAGTAGACCATATGATTTATCTAAAAGTTAACATAATTTTGCTTTCTGAGGTTGCAATATTTCAAATAATGTATATTTCCAGTTTTAGACATCCTGTTATTTATATTAGACTAATGCCCCATACACGATCTGACTTTGACAACAAAACCGTGGATTTTTGTTTGAAGGGTGTTGGCTCCAACTTGTCTAGCATACACACGGTCACAGAAATGTTGGCCAACAATTACGAACATCGTGACGTACAAGATGTACGTGATATCTCCATTACGAATGCTAGTTTTACAAGACTGAGCTCTTGCAGCTCGTACTTAATTCCGAGCATGCATAGACTTTTGTGCAACGGACTTGTGTACACACGATCGGAAAGTCTGACAACAAAAATTTGTTGGTGGAAAATCTGATTGTGTGTACGCAGCATAAGGGTTTTGTTAAAGCATATAAGAGATGTGTTTTTAACCATCTTTTTTGACCATCTAGACCTATATGTTTAGATATATGTGCAATAAGGACAAATTAAATTTTGTTTGATATATTTTTGATTGTTTTATTTCATGAATATTAATTTCAGTTATATGTACAATGGTACAACAACATGTATGGATCATGTAGAATCTGATAATAATACTTCCCAAACTTACCTATTGCACACTATCATTTATCATCTGATATTCCTTTATCCTGTTTGCTATGCGTATGTGTATGTACAGTATGCATATATATTATACTAATCACATCTACATTTTCTTTATATTGTGTTTTGTTTTAGCCGTGATGAAGAGGGAGTGTTTGCTGGACCACAAAACACATTGGATGTTTTTACCAATAAACAAAGTTATACTCTTATCGTTTAGTCTGGTGCTCCTTTCATTGGTGTATTTTTTTCTGGTAACCCACTGGGTACCCACTGCAGGATAGTTCTGTCTGTTGTGAGATGCTTAACCTGAGACAGTGAGCTCTCTGAAAGTTTTTCCTCTCACTAAACTCCTGTCCGCTTCCTCTAAAACATATTGGCGGAAAAAACTCCTTAAAAGTACTCCTTAAAGCGGAAGTAAACCCCCCTATCCTTTTCAGCCAAGGAAGCTGCCATCTTTGCCTCTGTTTAATCTTCAACTGCCACAGTGCTGCACATGTGATCTGTTATGACACCAGCCATTGGATGGTTTGACTGTTTGGTTGAGAGCACAGCCAAAGTTAGCATTCACGGCATGCCTTTTTTTTTAGACTGTTAAATCGATGGGTTTACTTCCGCTTTAAAATAAGTGCATACAGGGTTGAACAAGGAATTCAACCTAAACTGTTTTTAAGTAATTATTGATTGCATACATCTTGACGACATATAGAACAGAGTATGCACTTATTTTAAGGAGTACTTTTAAGGAGTTTTTCTTCCGCCAATATATTTTAGGAGGTCCCAACTGCAGAATTAGCAAGGGGTATTATAATAGTGTAAGCAATTCCCATAGACATACATTTTATATATATTTTATATTTTTTATATTTTTCATATCTTATTCCATACCTGCTTATTTTAGTATTTCACATACACATTTTTAGTCTTTATTTTTTTTTATTGTAAACTTTAACCATTTGCACTGATTAGTAGATAGTGGCTATTAGTGGATATAAACGCCAGATATATGCATTTATATACATATATGGAAAGAAGTAAATTTCTTATATAGATATATATCTGAATAGTTCACATTCGGACTTTATAAATATGTCCTATATCGATCGCATTAGTTGATTTTTCTCCATATCTAAACTGCTATTACCTCCCAATTCAATTTAAATAATATGCAGCGTGAGTTTGTTGAATATATATTCTAGGCATAATTATATTGAGTAAAACATTTAAATTCATATGTTTAATTATGCATGTATAGCAGAAAGGCTGATTATCGTATGGGTTTACTGATCAGTCATAGTGTCCGTCCTGGGTGTGTGTGTGTATATATATATATATATATATATATATATATATATATATATATATATATATATATATATATATATATATATATTATTTATTTATTTATTTATTTATTCAGGCTTACATTTAGCCATTTGCAACACTGTTTGTTCTATTCAGGCCACTATAGATCACAGGCATCATGGAGTTATATTAAACCTTAGAGGTCAGTTCTTGTATCCATCTATTGGATTCTTAGACATTTTTCCCATTGAACTGCACTAATTCAACACTAGAGTGTCCCCGGTCTACAACAAAATGGCCACGGGCACCCTATATTAAATGACAGCGTTATCGTCCAATCAAATTACCCCCTGAGGAAGATACGAATTAACCCCTTGTATCGACACGCGTAGGGGAAGGGGACAGGACGTAACGCTAGTCAGTACACCCACTAAGGACGATCAGCATACCACCCTGCTATCAGCCGCTACAGCTTGTTTTTTATGCTATTTTAGAGTGGCGCCCTGATGCGCCATGCAAATGTGAGTACCCTGCAAGGGATTTTTTACTGTGTTGATAATAAAAGTTTTGAAGTCCTCCTTTTTCTCTTGGTATTATTGAGGCACAAAAGGGACTCCATTACCATATTGAAGCCTAGAGTGAGGCCACCACAGGTATCTGGATTTACCACTGAACCATTTAGAGGTTCCAATGCATGTGTTGACCAAGCCTAATCAGCAAGGTCACATGCTCTAATGTGAGCGGCCATTACCTGGGGGGAACACCTGAGTGCACATGCAGCACCTTAATATTGGATTGATATCACAGCAACCACTGAATCGCATGGATTGTATGGATTACATTGGAGCACTTTTGATTTTTTTTTAATTGCACAGCACATTGTAGCACTTTTTTCTCACATATATTATATATATATATATATATATATATATATATATATATATATATATATATATATATTTTTATTTATATTTTTTAAGGATTTTTATAGTTTGGTTCACCATTATATTGGTCTAAGGATTTTATTGATTGCTTTTTTCTCACCATATGGACGTTTTATCATATCCTGCATGAAAGCACTTTATTTGGAATATTGTAGGTGTTTTAGCACGTTATCACTTTATTGCTGTTATATAGCACATTTTTCGTTTCACTATTTGGATTTTAAGTTTGAAAGCGCAGCGTACATTAGAATATTAGTGTGTGGCTTATAGAGGCTTCTGTATTCAACTTTTAAAGGTGAAGGCGAGATTTAGTTCCAGGGGCTCTTACCTAAGAAAAAGTCCAGATACTCTGTATACTGGGTGCATAAGATCCCAAGACCATATGCAACTTGTGGAGAATTAACAAAATTTCTTACAGACACAGCCTTATTTTCACCTTACAAGTACAAATTTTTGAATTTTTTCTCCAAATTGTTAACTCAAAAAATTTACACGGCAATCTCATGATTATTTGTTACACAAAAAGGAAATGCAGTATTACGCTTTTTTTACTGATAAAATAAATAATATAATAATATATAATGACTTCTGGATGACCATGAAATGTCATGCTTTTTTTTTTTTTGTGACATGGATGATCTATTGTTATATGACTCTCTGTTAATCCCCTTGGAGTGCCTTTAAATGGTATTACATTTTTTAATCCCACGGATTATACAAGGGAACTGCAATGTCTTTTCCAGGGAAACAATACCACAGATAGCAATGTTTTTGGGATTACACAGAATATTTAATATTCATATTTTGTGAGTGCCACATTATAAGAATAGCTATTTTTGTGACTGAAAGTTTGTAGTGTCAGATCTGCTTGAGCAATGTCTTTCGTGCACACATTTTTCTAGAGTAATATGAAAATGTTCATATATTTTGAGTAATTTACCTTTGACAGCTGAACAGCTTTAACAAGGCTTCTGGGACATGGTAAAGTCACTATCATGTACAATACAATAGACCTTTCAAAAAAATCATCCTCTGATGGATTGCTTTTCTTGAAGGTGGTGTAGAATACTCAAAGTGAAAAAAATAATCTTACAATAACCCTTTGTTTGTCATACCTTTCTAACTGTAGAGCCACTGATTTTTTTTCAAACACATATGAGCTGATGTAACAACAAAAGGTGAAACTTCTTCTATTCAGAAAGAGAACACTAATGAGCAAAAGACAAATAGGTGATGAATTGAACTTTTTAAATTGCCCCCTCTCAAATTTCTTATCATTATGAAACTACCACACACAAAAAGAATTTTAGTGGTATAAGCTATTGCAGAACCCTCAGCCTCAAATAGTTCTGATGTAAAGCAAACCTGTAGTTTGCTTCTAATAGATGTAATAATGGGTTTTCTACACAGTAGACAAAGTAAGAAGACATCATTTACCTTCCCATCTCTTCTCTGCCCTCCTATTCTGCCGTAAGTGCCCCAAAAGACTGTACTTTTGGGTATGGGGGGATGGGACACGTGGAACATATGACAGTCCTTCTGCTGCCATAATACAGTGCTAAGCTAAGCAGCTATTCACCAAGCTTGAGTGATGTCACATAGGGATTTTAAGACTTACTGAGCACCATGGCTATAAAATAGGACATTGGGGTAGCATAGTTAAAATATGTACAGTCGCCTTATAGTGTCTATAGTGCAGCCAACCTGTTATTTTACCAATCCTCACTTGTGGGACTTTTGCAGTAGTGCACCAACTCTCATATGCAAAAGTCAATGTGCTTTTGAATCCCCCATCCTAGATCTGCAGTGGCCTGCACCAGGTTCTTCATGTCAATAACATATCCAGCAAAATAAATGAAGTCTATTCTTATGTTGGTACACATAATGCAGAGCTGTTGCAGGTCATGTGAATTAACATGCTGGTTTCAAGTGACATGGCCCAGAACCAGAATTCCATGGGACCTTGTTTGTACAGCTCAGAGGTCATTTTCAATTCATATAGAGAGCAAGTCCAGCAAAAGATCAATTCTAAATAATCTTAAATTTTCAGTAATGCGCCTCTTTTCAAATGTCTTACTCATATAATCATATACATTTTTGTTAGCTGGTGTAGCTCTGTTAGCTCTTGTAGCTAATGTAAATTCACTGTCCATGGGATATACAGTATATTTACTATATATATAAATATGCTGACAAATTTTTAGTTTTTCCGAGATCTGAAATACAATACACTACATACAATACATTTAACAGTAAACTTTATTTAAGTTAAAAAAAAAAAAAAACAATTAGCAGTGGTACGTTCACTTTAAACTAGCAGTAGTTACAGAAATTGAAAAAAACAGAGATTGCACTAGGATTTACAGCAGACATCGGGCAGGAACATATGTGGTACAAAAAGCATACGTATATGCTCCAAAGTATATCAATGTATTCTCAAGCAGCGGGGGGTGAGGACTCAACAAAATCTTTAGCCTACAATCAAGTATCGGTCAATCTAGCAAGGCAGTAGAGAGGGAGGGGGAAAGGAAGGGAGGTGTAGGGATAAGGGGAGGAAGAGGGGGAGGAAGAGGAAGAAGAACCAGTGGGGTAACCCTACCAAGGCAACAGAGGAGAAAACCCCATAGAGATACCAAGATGAAAGTGACCTTCGGGGAATAACAAACTCCAAACCAACTAAAGGGACAGCTGTCTCGCCTTTACCCAATCTGACCATATTTTTTTCAATTTCTTTGGACAATTACATCCCATATGTGCAGGTTAAAAAGTGGTAGGGCTACATTAACTAAGATCATTCATTGTGGTACAGTTGGAGGGTCAGACAGTTTATAAGTTTATAATATGTAATAGTTAAAGACAGATGCAAAAGTTAACCACTTCCTGCAAAATCACGTACATGTAGTAAGTGGCTGTACAGGGGTCCCCTTGGCACTTGCCACTTTATTCATAAGGGACTTGCTCACTTATTGCATGGGATGATTTATTACATTTTTGCCTATTTTAGTCTATGGCCCTTCAGGTCTGGTATGGATATTAAGGGGAACCCCGCAACAAAATAAAAAAAAAATGGCGTGGGGTCCCCCTCAAAATACATACCAGACTCTTCAGGTCTGGTATGGATTTTTAGGAGGAAACCCACGCCAAAATTAAAAAAAAAATTGGCGTGGGGTCCCCCCAAAAATCCATACGCAACCTGGCAGGCCGCAGGAAAAGAGGGGGGGGGGGCGAGAAAGCGCCCCCCTCCTGAACCGTACCAGGCCACATGCCCTCAACATTGGGAGGGTGCTTTGGGGTAGCCCCCCAAAGCACCTTGTCCCCATGTTTATGGTAAGAAGGGGCTCATTCCTACAACCCTTGCCCGGTGGTTGTGTGGGTCTGCGGGCGGGGGTCTTATCAGAATCTGGAAGCCCCCTTTAATGGAGGCACCCGCCGTAATGACACGCCTCTCAGGTGACAGTTCTTTTATAACTTCGCTGGGTGACCTCGCCCCCCTCTGACGCACGGGGACATCCCTATGGCTTTCCCATAGCGTCATAGGCGGTGGAATCACTCGGTTAAGTTTTTTTAATTTTGGAGCCGGGTTCCCCTTAAAATCCATACCAGACCTGAAGGGACTGACAATTCATTATAGCCGCGAGTACTTTTGAATTACTTTTTTTCCTTTTAGAAATTAAATTTTGCTCTTGGACTGTTCTAAACACGGAAACATGCGCCACTTTACCTCAGGTATGAAATTTAAAGGAATATTACACTTTTATTGTTTCACTTTAAGCATTAGTAAAATCACTGCTTCCGAAAAAACGGCTGTTTTTAAAACTTTTTTTTGCATTGAACAATGTCCCCAAACACTTTTTATGACAATACCATGCATATAAGCTTTTAAAATAAGCCCTTTTGATTTCTCCCATAGACTTTTAAAGGGTGTTCCGCGGCTTTCGAATTTGCCACAAACACCCCAAATTGTTCGCTATTCGGCGAGCAGGCGAACACCTGATGTTTGAGTTGAACTTACATTCGACTCGAACATCGGGACCACCCCTACTGCTTAGGTTGCCATCTTGATCAAATCCCTGTAATATGATTTTTAGTAAGGTACAACTGTGACACGTTGACATGCTTGCTAGCAGGGAGTTCAAAAACTCAAACATTTTGCACAATTATGTTAAGTTTAAGAATCTAATGAAATCTCTGACCAATCATATAAGTGCTGTGTAGTGCCATCCCCTGTGGAACCATCTAATTTGTTTGGAGTCCTCCTGCCCAGCCTAGTGATGACCCATCTTGTACCCGGGCTTGACAGCTACAGGACACACCTGGAACTCTGGAAAGGGCTTTAATAAACACCCAAAGGTCTTAAAAGGGAAGTTTCCCAACACAAATCAAGTATTGCTCAGCATTAGAACATTAGTGAATTTGAATCTAAGCATTTCTTATCAGTGTAAATCCTAGCACAATATGAAAGCAGTCTTAATGGAGAATGGCCTATATATTAATCAAAAGGCTCAACCTAAGCCACTAGCCAATAAAATATTAACTACTCCCTTTTGATGTTGGGGCCCTTTAACTCTCTAGATGGAATAGTCATTCTGCGATCAGAACATTTGTATTCCACAGAGCAAAGTGAAACAAGTCAGTCCCACATGGCAGGACGACTCACAGGATAAGCAAATGGCAATTAAACAATAAACAGTGGTGGCCCATAGTTCATTCACCATACCAGTGCTCTGAAAATCTGCCAGGTGCAGTCCATTCGTGGATAGCTTTCTCAACATGCCAGATGGTGGCAGATTAAAAATAGGCCAATGCTTCTGAATAATCCTTGTGTTGTTGTTGCCCTAAATCTCTCTGCCACTGTAGATTTTTGCAGTCAGTCTTTGGCACATAGGATAACAGCATAGTCCATAGCATACCTGCAGCCTTTTGGTCTCTGCTGCTTGAGCCTCCACACAGCAGCAGATCAGCACATGGCCCATGGCTGTCAGTACATCCAGACAATGTCCTCTTTTAGCACTCGGTCTCCACAAAAATGGCATATGCTTCTCGTATGATAAGGGCCCTGTCAAAACTTTGGACTATTTGTTATGCAAACTTTAACCCAAGGGTACATGGTTCTACTCTAGCCAGACTAATACCGTACATCTACCTGTTGGTCACCAAATCTGATGGGTACTAGCTAAAAGAGAGACACAGCACAGGTAGCGGCAGAGTAGAGTGTAAGCATGCAAGCTCTGATTGGAATTACGCCCATAGTAATTAATCAATGTAAAAGACAGGTTCATATTAGTGTATCAAGCAGTGGCCAGTAGAAAAGTGGCATGAAAATATAATATGTAAAATTTAACTTATCTCCATCCCTTGGTCTACCAGAGACTTTATACGTAAAATTAATGATGAATTAATTGGCATCTTTGCAAGAACACGTGAAGCTGTTTTGTCAGATAAAATGCACGAACTAGGCAAAGCACCTATCACTTCCAGAGAGGAAGTATAGAAGTCCAATACTAAACTCTCACACATCTTTGCTTTCCACTAGTGAGGCAGATGGAGACTTCAGCATAGGTGAAACAACTTAGTTGTTAAGCGTTAAGGCAGCAGATCTGCATTTGTATATAGAACATCCTCTATTTTATGCATCCGCACCTTGGGTTCTATCTTCCCCTACTTATCCTAGTACTTTTTTCCTTCTTCTTCCAAATAAAGACACATTATTATTAATTATTTATATAGCACCAACAGTTTGCTCAGGCAGTATAATTGTTAAGGCAGACAGTACAATTACAATACAATTCAATAGAGGAGGAATCAGAGGGCCCTGCTAATTTGAGCTTACAATCTAGGGAGGGCCAAGTAATACAAAAGGGTAAAAACTGTGGGGGATGAGCTGATGAAGAAAATTAAACTACAGTTGTTAGGTGGAGGCAGGATAGGCTTCTCTGAAGAAAAACGTTTTCAGGGATAACCTAAAAGTGGATAGATTTGGAGAGAGTCTGACAGAATGGGGTAGGGAATTCCAGAGGATGGGAGAGGCTCAGGAGAAGTCCTGGAGGCGAGTATGGGAGGAGGAGATTGTGACAGACCTAGCCGGGACACAGGCTTTTTTAGAGGACTAAATGCGACCGATTATGGGCCCTGGATTTTAAGGGGCATAGGGTGAAGGAGAACCCCAACCATCAATAATCTGTGCTAGTCAGATTCAATGCTTTATATATGTGTATATATAATGTGTGTTGTCTCATGCTGTTGGGACACACACTGTCAGATGCTAGTATCATGAACTCAAGATGTTAATTGAGAGAGCTGATCACATTGTCCTCTGTACAATGTAGTAGACGGTCCGTCTGTTACTGGTGGTCTCCTGCTATTGTGATAAAATGTCTTGTGGTTGTAATTATGATAATTTATAATCAACCGTGTTTAGCTCGGTGACAACAAGTCTGACCTGTAGTGAAATCCTGATGGGCACAGAGTCACATCGGCTGCTTAAAGGTATTAGTTAATTAGTTTATGTTAAGTTGTTACAGGTGTATTGTAATACACCTAATAAAATGTAATAAAACAGGTGTAGAGTAATATGAGCAGGGGACCTCCTCTTCTACTGTATATAAATACTTGTCAGTTTGGTTCTAATAAAACAGTCCATGCTAGCACTAAGCAAGTTTCGTCTCATTTGTTGCTTGGGAGAAGTTGGAATATCTGAGATCTATATTCGAACTGGGAGGAAGTGATATATGACGAACGCACTCAAGAGGAGTGTAGGGACGTTCCGTCACAGTGATGAGGGAGCTAGAGAGAAGGAGGTCTTGGGAGGAACGAAGAGGATGATTATGTTGGTATTTTGAGACTAGGCTAGTGATGTAGCTGGGGGCAGAATTGTGGATGGTTAGTATTTTGAACCTTATATGAACAACTTCTACAGGCCCAAACCTCATGCTTATATCATGAAGACTTTCTTCTACTGTAAATGAAGTAACTGAAAGAAGGTCATGATAAATATTTGCCTGGGTATATTATAGGCATAGATATAGCTGTGATGTTTAAGCCAAAAAAAGTAGATTGTTTAACTAAACTAGAAATATTTTGCACAACACTCTTTTAAACAGTTTACTCAAAAGTGATTATTTATAGCTGGAACCCTGTGCTCTTTGTCAACCTCTGGATTCTTATTTGTGCTAGATGCACAACATTGAGATCCACCTGCCATCATTCCTATGAGGTGTTCCAATCACAGGGGTCACAAGATCTGAAAGCCCACCTCTGCCTCCTGGCATTTAGATCCTCTGGAAGGGCCAGGGATGGCGGTAAGGGGTTAATGAAAAAGTAATTGCTCAGATTGTATATATACTGTATAGTCACTCAGAGACTTTTTTTTTCCCACTAAGTATTCTAAGTGCAGTAAACTTTGCATGGTCAAATTCTTTATGCTTTGACTTTAACCTATTACAGAGAATAGTTATATTGTCCTAGCAGAAAAAAGAACAACAGTCATTTAAGCAAAACCAGACATATTGAGATCAAGCTTGACATTTGACCAAATGTTGACATTTAAATGCAGACAGCTTCAGAATTTATATATATAGTATATCTCCAGAACACTATGCAACCACCGGAAGACAGTATTTGCCCTCTGTCTATTAATCCATCCATCTTCACAGAACATGCTTTACAACACCACTGAGAGGTCACAACAAACATTCTAAAGCAAGGGGAGTTTGAATGTAATACATAATGCCAAGTCTTAATTTTCCGCAGACAAGACTACTTCAGGATACTATTGATTCTAGTAATATTTTCATGCTTTGGGGAACTACAATTTCAAATGACATTTTTTTTTTTAAAGTTAAAACTATTCTTTTGGTTTTTTTTTTTACCACTTTTTACCAACTTCAACAGTTTAAACACTTTATAATACTGAAGGAAAATTCTCTCAATCGTTTTTACCTTGCTTGACAACCAGGTTCGGGCCAACCCACAGGCAGGAGAGGCATCCACTCTGAGCGCTGTGATGGAGATGGGGCCACTGGGGTGGGAGGCTCTCTGGCTAATTCCTGCACTCTGCAAGTCTAATCTGTCAAAATTTACCGTATATCCGTCCTGCTGACTTTCTACACTGGGAGAACAATCAACAGGGCTCTGCTGTCTGTCTATGTGACAGCTGTACCTGCACTTTATCAGATGCTCCTGATACCTGAGGGTAGAGGAGAGTTGTCACATGGATAGCAGACCCCTATTGATTAAATTGATTGCAGTGCTTCATTTTGAACGTGACAGCTCAGTCCTGCTCTTCATTATTTTATGAATGAAGGCTACATTTTTTGCCATTTTTTTTATAAATTAGTGTTCTGTGTGAATAGTAAACCCATTACTTTTATTAACTCTTTCACTACATTATTCTCCTAGCTTTTTTTAAATTTTTTATTGGATGAGTTAAAAGATACCTTAGTCCCGAGATGGAAGAGACAATTTTGGTTAAGAAAATTTTGGTTCTTTGTCCCCATGCTTATTATGATGATGATGTCACAATAATCTAACCACATTGCAACTCCTTCCCCATAATGTTTGCTTTCCACTGGAACAGTAATCTTAGGACTCGTTCACACCATTAGCACTGGGCTGTGTTGGGCAGGGTTGACCAAAGCAGCCCTAATGCAAGAACAAGGCGATTTGCCTTTTGTCCTATGGTTTCTGTTCACGGGAACCACCTGAAAAGTAGAACTTGTTGCTATTTTGCACAGTGCAGCATGCTCTAAGACACTGTGATGCATTAAAGCACACTGCATTGCTTAAGAATCACATACAAGTTGAAAAAACAAGAACTGCATTAAAGTTTATTTTCAGTACGGCAGTGCAGAACACAGTGCATGCATATGTGTACAACAACATGTGCTGTGTGGTGCGAATGAGCCCCTAGTGCGGTCAAATGTTGGCCAGGGCATCAATGGCCCACCCTCCCTGCCCTTGACTAGCAGGAAGATGCTGTAGAGAGCCATGCCATTACATGGAACTTTTTGTTTTGTAGCATTCAGCATTCAGCCATCACTGGAGGAAGAAGTGAGTGAAGAGGACCTGTGATGTCATAAAACCAAACACACTTGGAATAAATGTATGATGAGGGAGCTGGTGGGTTTAACTTCCTTGTGTGACATTGTTCCAAGACAAGTCATGCAAGTCTATATCTTTTTTCTTTAGACTTGGAAGTTCTAGGTGAGTTACATAGTTACATGTGCTGTGTGGTGTGAATGGGCCCCTAGTGCGGTCAAATGTTGGCCAGGGCATCAATGGCCCACCCTCCCTGCCCTTGACTAGCAGGAAGATGCTGTAGAGAGCCATGCCATTACATGGAACTTTTTGTTTTGTAGCATTCAGCATTCAGCCATCACTGGAGGAAGAAGTGAGTGAAGAGGTCCTGTGATGTCATAAAACCAAACACACTTGGAATAAATGTATGATGAGGGAGCTGGTGGGTTTAACTTCCTTGTGTGACATTGTTCCAAGACAAGTCATGCAAGTCTATATCTTTTTTCTTTAGACTTGGAAGTTCTAGGTGAGTTGAATTGATTCCTTTTACTACAGCAGTATATACAATTACCTGTGTTTCTTTATGGCTGTAAAACAATATGTGGGCATACACGCCATGACTTAAAGGCTCAGATGATTTAATTATCTATATTTATGTGCTCACTTCTAGTGCTACAAAAATCATTCTAAGCGGCATATTTAAAAAGGAGAGAATGTGACATTCACCCAGCATTTACTGCATGTGTAACACACATCAGGGAGATTCTCTCCTGCACTGAATGTTTGGTGAATGTCAAATTCACAGGCATCTATACAGTACAAACTTCCCCATGTGTAATATTTCATTGAAAACATTGGCTAAAGTGTCAAAGTAGCACAACATTTTTCCAGCACCTGTTTCTTAATTTTTCACCCTTTTTAAGATACATTTCCATGTCCATAATGGTAGACAATAAAAAGAAAGACCAACAGATGAGCACTAGGCATGAGCTTCAGGTTCATACTGAGCCCATGTTTGGCTCAAATTTAACATTTTAGGAGTTTGGTAAATGGCTGAACTAAATGGCATATTTTGTTGACCCCCAATAGGTGAAGGGATTATCATGCAGCCACCCCCATTCCTGAACCATACCATGACACCTCAATATGGGAAAGGGTACCTTGTGGGTGGGTGGCTTATCAGAATCTGGAAGCCCCCCTTAATAATAAGGGGTCCCCCAGATGTCTTATCCCCCCTGGTGAATAAGTAAGGGGTACATGGCACACATTCCTCAAAAAGTTGTAGTTAGTAAATAAATACTCAGAACCCCTTAATAAGTTATTTATTTAACCACTTCTCAATTGACTTACAGTATATATATATATATAGTCCTCCGGGAGTGGTGGTGATATCTGGATTATGCCTGCAGCTGCAGATATAACCCAAATTTATTTTTGTTTAGCCACTTGGATCACTTTTACAAGATAGGGCATTGTCAGCTGAATAGAATGACATCTGGGTTGTTAGTTTATAACTAATTGTGAGGATTGCCAAAAGGCACCAACATCCTATACTACAATTATGAAGGGGAAAAGGTGCAAGATGGGCTTTTAAGGTGCCAGTAAAAACACATACATAAAATCCATACATTTTATTATTACAAAAAGCTATTAAAACATTGTTCACAAAAACAAAGCCAATAAAATGAACTTCCCTCAGATACCTCCCACAGAATAACTGACTCCTAGAACATCAAATAGATAAATAGCTCACAGCTGAATTAAGCGTAACAGATAAGGTGTCTTCGGTGAATAGGCAGTCTTGCTCAATCTCAACGCATTTCGTAGGAGTACCCCGCTTCTTTAGGCGATGAGGGAAGCAAGCTATACAGGTCCAACCACAAACAAGAGAGGGTGTGGTATGGTCAGAGACATGTACTGTCTCTCCCTGAGGGCAGGTGTGGGAGCCAGAGCAGGGCGGCAAAACTCTTATTATGATAATGTGCATAAGCCTAAATGCATGGTTGATCCAATAGAGCGTACAATATGAGAGTATAATATCCTCATATCATCAAATTAAGTGAGGAAAATAATTGCTAGCAACAAATATCATTCAGTCAAGGACAATCAGGCACTGATCACACAGGTGCAGCAGTTGCAGACTCAATCTCCCAAAGCTGCCAGTACCAAGCAGTAGTCAACAATAATCACATAGCCTGTGCCTCAGTGCCTGGACAAGGAGGTCAATTTTATTGGCTTTGCTATTTATGAACAATGTTTTTTTTTTTTACACCAGCTCCTCTGGACTGGACAGCTTAAAGAGGGATTGCACCGAAAAAAAAAATGCAGCTGCTGACTTTTAATAAATGGACACTTATCTCTTCCAGGGTCCAGCGATGTCTGCAGCCGAAGCCGAGAAATCGCTCGGTTCTAGGCTGTTGCCGCCGCCATTCTCGTTGAGGGATTCAGGAAGTGAAGCGTTGTGGGTTCACTTCCCGGTTCCCTACTGTGCATGTGCGAGTCGCGCAGTGCAATGGGAATCGTCCGCGCTGTCTCTGGGACCCGTGTGTGTTCCAGCAGACAGCGCAGCGGGACAGGAAGAGGCATAGACTCCCGTGGGAGTCTATGCCCGGAAGTGGGTGCAAATACCTGTCTTAGACAGGTATCTTCACCCCCTACCTCCTGAAAGGTGCCAAATGTGGCACCGGAGGGGGGTAGGGTTCCGATGAGCGGAAGTTCCACTTTAGGGTTGAACTCTGCGTTAAGTAGGCAGGACTGACGAGCAGGATAGCAACAACAGCTGAGTAACTGTGGAGGAAGATGGGAGCTGGCAATTAGCCGACAGGAAGAGAGTAGACATGTGCACTGACAAAAAATTTGTTTGTTTTTTTCGTTTCATTTGTTGTTTGCTTTTTTTGGAAATTCAGAAAATTTGAAAATATAGAAAGAAAATCCAATTTTTCTGAATTTTCAAATTTCCAAATTTCAAATTTTTGAATTTCAAATTTTCTAATTTCCAAATTTCAAATTTTCGAATTTCGGATTCTTTGATTTTCCGAATTTCAAATTTTAGAATTCTGAATTTTCAAATTCTGGAATTCCGAATCTTCAAATTTCCGGAATTAGAAAATTTGAAAATGTGAAAATATGAAAAAAAGAAAGAAAATCAGTAAAATTTTAAATAATAACTAACTATTAAATTATAGGTATTGGAATTTCCTTTCAAATTTGGCTGTTTGTGAACATAACAAATAAAAAAAATTCTGAAGTTACGAATTATCCGAAATCAAGGAATTCCACATCTAAACAAATGTAATGGAACAAGTTAATAATAAATAATAATAATAATAATAATAAAACGATTTTATTATTATTATTGTTATTTTTTTATTATTAGATCGTTACGTTCCATTCGTTTAGATACGGCATTCGTTATTTTAGATAATTCGGATAAATTCATTCTCATTACATTCACTAACAGACAAATTTGAAAGGAAATTCAAATGCTTATAATTTTATATTTATTATTAGTTAGTTATTATTCCAGATTTTCGGGTTTTCATTCTTATTTTCAAATTTATGAAATTTTGAATTTCCGAAATCTCAAAATTCAGAAAATCGAAATTTCAGAAATTCGGAAATTGAAGAATTAACGAATTTGTCAAAATTTGTTAAAAGATGAATTTGGAACTAAACGAATTTCACATGTCTAGCAGAGAGTGTTGCTATGCCTGGACAACAGGGCAGAAGTCACATATCTGCAAAAACAAGGAGGCACTCGCAGCGGAACATGCTCTGGGTGGAGAAGAACCTCATAGACCGAAGAGCGGTATATTTTCCAGGCAGATTGAACACAGAAGCAAAAATAACAAAGATTGCCTGGATCAACCTGGGATAAATAAGTAAATACAAAAATATAAATAAAGAGTAGTGTGTACACCTCCATCTACGCGAAACCACGTAGGATGTAGTTCTGGTAACCCTATGAGCATACAGAAAAAAACAAGAGAATAAAGTTCTCCTAAGGCCGCGTACACACGAAGGGACAATCCCGCGGGATTATCCGCTGGACTGACGTCCAGCGGATAATCCCCTCGTGTGTAGGCGCCGGCGGACTTTTTGGCGCCAAAGTTTTAAGTTTGGTTTTAAAATTATCCGCTGGACTTGGCAGTCCGGCGGACAATCCCGCCGTTAGTAGGCAAGTCCGCGGGACTTTTGAAATGAACGGACTTGCCGCTCATCGGCAAGTCCGTTCATTTAGCACGTGACTTCAGGTACGTAGCTAGCGTAGGCAGTACATGCCGCCGCGCTAGCTCCGTGACCTGGCATGGATTTAAAGGGACTCCCCACGCCGAAAAAACAGCGTGGGGGTTCCCCCCAAATCAATGATAGACCCTCATCCGAGCACGCAGCCTGGCAGGCCAGGAAAGGGGTGGGGACGAACGAGCGCCCCCCCCCTCCTGAGCCGTACCAGGCCGCGTGCCCTCAACATGGGGGGTGCCCTGGGGAAAGGGGGGCCGTGCGCCCCCCCCACCCAAAGCACCTTGTCCCCATGTCGATGAGGACAAGGGCCTCTTCCCGACAACCCTGGCCGTTGGTTGTCGGGGTCTGCGGGCGGGGGCTTATCGGAATCTGGGAGCCCCCTTTAATAAGGGGGCCCCCAGATACTGGCCCCCCACCCTATGTGAATGAGTATGGGGTACAATGTACCCCTACCCATTCACCTAAGGTGTAAAATGTAAAGTACAAAAACACACACACTTTTGAAAAAATATTTTATTGCACTGCTCCCGCCATTTACCAAGCTCTTTTACCGAGCGGGGGAAGTCCGGCTACCTTCTTCGTCGTCGCCGCCGTCGTCTGGGGGTCTCGATCCGCCTTCGGGGGTCTTCCGGGGGTCTCTTCTGTTCTTGCGGCGGTCGTCGTCTTCCGCGCCGCCGGCGCCTTCTTCTTCTTCTTGTCCTTCTTCTTGTTCTTCTTCTTCTTCCGATGTTGACCCGATGCTCTCTCTGCCCGGAAAGGCAGAGCCGCGCTGCGCTGGGACTTATATAGGGACATGGGACAGGGTCACATGCTCATGTCACATGGTGACCCCGCCCCCTTGTGTTGTCACAGTCCCGGAGGATGCTGGGACCGTGACATCGCAAGGGGGCGGGGTCACCATGTGACATGAACATGTGACCCTGTCCCCATGCCCCTATATAAGTCCCAGCGCAGCGCGGCTCTGCCATTCCGGGCAGAGGGAGCGACGTGTCAACATCGGAAGAAGAAGAACAAGAAGAAGGACAAGAAGAAGAAGGCGGCGCCGGCGGCGCGGAAGACGACGGCCGCCGCAAGAACAGAAGAGACCCCCGGAAGACCCCCGAAGGCGGATCGAGACCCCCAGACGACGGCGGCGATGACGAAGAAGGTAGCCGGACTTCCCCCGCTCGGTAAAAGAGCTAGGTAAATGGCGGGGGAGTCCGGCGAGAAGACCCCCAAGACGGAAGAAGACCCCCGGAGCAGTGCAATAAACTATTTTTTCAAAAGTGTGGGTGTTTTTTTTACTTTACATTTTACACCTTAGGTGAATGGGTAGGGTACATCGTACCCCATACTCATTCACATAGGGTGGGGGGGCCGGGATCTGAGGGCCCCCTTATAAAAGGGGGCTCTCAGATTCCGATAAGCCCCCGCCCGCAGACCCCGACAACCAACGGCCAGTGTTGTCGGGAAGAGGCCCTTGTCCTCATCGACATGGGGACAAGGTGCTTTGGGGTGGGGGGGCGCACGGCCCCCCTTTCCCCAGGGCACCCCCCATGTTGAGGGCACGCGGCCTGGTACGGCTCAGGAGGGGGGGGGCGCTCGTTCGTCCCCACCCCTTTCCTGCCAGGCTGCGTGCTCGATGAGGGTCTGACATGGATTTGGGGGGGACCCCCACGCTGTTTTTCGGCGTGGGGAGTCCCTTTAAATCCATGCCAGGTGACGGAGCTAGCGCGCCGGCACTGCCTACGCTAGCTACGTACCTGAAGTTACATTCGAAATGAACGGACTGCTCCGTGTGTGGGCAAGTCCGTTCATTTTCAAAAGTCCCGCGGACTTTTGGCCGGCGGATTATCCGCCGGAGAAGTCCGTGCGTGTGTGGGCAAGTCCACATGCTCGGAAAGTCCAGCGGACCCAGCTGGAAAGTCCGGCGGGATTGTCCGCTGGACTAAGTCCGCCGGCAAAAGTCCGCACGTGTGTACGCGGCATAAGAGGGCCAACACAGAACACTATGGTGAATACTAAAACTCACTTTATTAATTACAAAAAATTTCCAGCTACTTTCATTTAGGAAGAAAAGGAGTACAGATGCGTGGTAAACACAGACTCATTTAAAAGTATGACAACGTTGTCAAAACAATTTTAAAACAAGGGAAGCCGCGGCTACACATTCACACCCCAATCACTATAAACAGACACCAATGATGGAAATGCTAGTATAATTGCAAAAGGGATAATTCCCAGTAGATCCAATTAATCAGTAAAGGTCATACACATGGTGTACTGGGTGGATGATTGAAAAGTGACGATCATAGGAGTGAATTAATCATCACTTTAACAGAGTCTTTACTAGCATGAGGTTCCAGACATTTATCACTGGATAGTGATCAGGCAGGATGAGGTAACAAAAGACCGCTTGTTGTGAAATGTTCCTGTTCATTTAGTAAGGTGCATATAGGTTTGAAGCAACACAATCTGTATATAAACAGTTAATAGCAGGGGGAGTACTTAGAGCGGAACAGACACTTCCAAATGGATAGATATGTAGGGAAGAATATTGATACTCTCATCACCTCCGCTGTGTCAAACATCCGTCCAAACACATTCCTCTACCCCTGGGCGCTTCAAAACACAAGCTGCTTTCCGTATCATCAAATGCCTGTTTACGAACAGGAAGGGGAATTCCACACTGTGAAGCCTGAACCTTCCATTCATGTGTACCCTCCTCCAGAAAGAGTATAGGCCATCAACTGTATAACTTCATGCAGGCACTCAAAATCAAACAGCGCGCGGTCCCGCTGTGACGTGCTGACGTTGCGCTACTGGCGCGTTTCACCAACCAATAGCCATTGGTTTCTTTAGAGCAAGGAGGGGTCGGAAAAGGCAAGTATAAATAGGCCATCCATAGTGTAATTACTATCTTTAGCCACTAGATGTCATCCATATCACCTCTCAAAGCAAACATTCAGAAAACACTTAGAAATTGCAATATGGAAAGATATCAATTGCAGCCAGTGGAGAAAATGAATGAAACTGCAAATTTAAATATAATAATAGATTGCCAATATGGAAACAACAAGGAGAGTAGAAAAAAGAATTAGATAACTATACCAACAACAAAATACAAACTATGAACAGCACTGTACTGGTCAGTCATAACGATCCCCTGGAAAAAACTGACAATGACTACTATATTATCGGAGTTACTTTTCTAAGAAGGGCTGTAGACTACACTCAGTATTTAACCCCCTGGGGACCAAAGATTCCAAGTAGTATGTCCACATCTTCTCTTTTTGGAGAAGGATAGTATTGAAATGTCCCCTTCTAGGGGGTAGGTTTAACACATAGATTCCCTTCACAGTAAGGCCCTTTGGATCACCATTGTGATATTTAGCAAAATCCAAGGGAATCGGGCGATCATCATCCTTTTTCTTTATACTACTGATGTGTTCGCCAATCCTAATGCAGAGTTGACGTTTGGTCTTACCTATGTAAATTTTTTCACAAGGATAGATTAACATATAAATGACCCATGTAGTTGAACAATTAATAAATTGTTTAAACATATAGTCTCTCCCTCCGCGTGGATTGGCGAACACATCAGTTTGATGAATGTACTTACAGATAATACAGTGTCCACAGGCATGCATCCCAGGGAGGGCTTTAGCCCTTGTCAACAAGTTCTCATTTACACTCCGTGTGTGTGTACCAGAACGTCACTCAGATTACGTGCTCTCCTAGCAGTTAGTGAAGGTCTAGGGCTTACTATATTGGCCTATAACGGGGCGGATCTCAGGATGTGCCAATGTTTGGCAAGAATCTCCTGGACCTCCGCCCATTGAGAGCCAAACCTAGTGATGATCCTAGGGTAGTCTTGCCCGGTATTCGTCATCTGTGGTAACTGTTTTTTCTGATTAGTCAAGAGATCCTTACGTTTTCTGTTTGTTGCTTTATTTTTGGCTTTTTTAAGAGAATGATGTGAATAGCCTCTCTGTCTAAATGCTGGTACAGATCACGTGCCTCTTTTTGGAACTGTTCATCCTCAGAACAGTTTCTCCTAATTCGGAGAAACTGTCCTGTAGGTATACCATTAATGAGTTGTTTAAAATGATGACTCTGGGCTAAGAGAAGAGTGTTTGCTGTTGTCTCTTTACGAAAGGTACTAGTAACGATCCTATCTGAGAATCTACTAAGTTGCAGATCCAGAAAGGAAAGTGTCTCAGCATGGTACGAGTAGGTCAGGCAAATTTTCCTTTCATTGATATTCAGTTGAGACATAAAGTCCACAAGTTGTTCAGCTGACCCCACCCACACCATGAGGACGTCATTGATGTACCTCAGCCACAGTAAACATAGGCTGAGGTACATCGAGGACTTATAGACAACCTCCTCCTCCCATAAACCCAGGTGGAGGCACGCATAGGATGGAGCCCGAGGTGCCCCCATACTAGTGCCTCTTACCTGTTGGTAAAATTTGCCCATAAACTGAAAGAAATTGTTGATTGGCGTGAAGTCAAGTAACTCAACAAAAAACTCGTTATGGGCACCCAACAAAGGATAGTGGTGATCCAAGATTGACTCGGTGGCTGCGATGCCCCATCGGTGAGGGATCAACGTTTATAAACTTTCCACATCGATCCCCCCCAAAAGGGCACCTTCAGGGAGAGAAAAGGACAGAAGTCTAGAGAGCACATCTCTACTGTCACTAACATAGTATGGCAGGGAGGTCACAAGTTCCTTAATCATGGAATCTACATATTTACCGACCTTTTCCAAAGGTCCTTTAATGGGCGAAACAATCTATTCGCCACCCCGGAGAACACCAAGCTAACCAGGTTCTTCTCTCATCTCCCACATCCTCAAGCAGTGGCAGTGGATGCTCTGTCATGCCCATGGAAGTTCACCACAGCATATGCTTTCCCTCCTCGCCACTAATATTGAAGTTCCTCCTGAGCCTCCTCTGAGAGTCAGTCCAAGAGGTGGCAGTTCTACTGTATTGGCTGAAGAGACCATGGTTCCCTCTAGTCATGCGCCTCAGTGTGAGCTCTCCAATCAGGTCCCTCCTTTTCCTCAACTTCTGTCTCAGGGCAGACTAACTCATCCAAGCCCTCAGAAGTTGGAACTTTGAATTTGGAGGTTGAGAAGCGAAGGTTTGAGGCTGTAGGTTGTTCCCCAGGGGTCAGATCCACCCTTCTAAGAGCCAGGAAACCTGCAACAAATGCAGTATATACAAGGATCTGGGACAATTTTTCGTCATTTGCTGCCAGGAATTACTTTAATCCAATCTTCCCCTCTACATCCAGTATTCTGGGATTTCTTCAGACGGGTCTTGATCTAGGACTTGGCCTAAGCTCCCTCAAGGTGCAGGTAGCACCAATTTCTGCCGAAACAAATAGAAGATGGGCAGAGGATCCTTTGATGGTCACTTTCCTCAGAGGAGTGTTAAAGAGGAAGTAAAGCCATTAAAATAAAAAATTGACTCTGCAAGGCAAAGGCATAATGAACTAGTATGCAAAGCATACTAGCTCCTTATGAATAACTTACCTGAGATGGAAGCCCCCGAAGTGACCCTCGTTGTCCTCCGACATGATACCTGGAGTGACTTCTGGGTATCGCGGCTCCAAACAGTCACAACACGTGGGAGCCGCCACTAATGGCATTATTGCCGTTAGCAGCGGCATCCTCAGTGGACCTGCGCGCTGCTGTCTACGGTGCATGCGCTGTAGACAGCGATGCCTGTCATTTGAAAATATCTCCTAAACCATGTAGGTTTAGGAGATATTTCTTGGACCTACAGGTAAGCCTTAATCTAGGCTTACCTGTAGGTTAAAGTGATCTGTAAGGGTTTACAACCACTTTAAAGATTCGTCCACCTGTCAGACGCTCATTTCCTAAGTGGGATCTATTCATAGTCCTTGAAGTTCTGTCTGGCCATCCATTTGCTCCAGTGGAGCAGGTAGCAATATGGAATATAATGCTGAGGACTGCTTTCCTTTTTGCCATTACATCCGTCAGAAGAATCTCAGAGCTGCACTCTTTAGGGATAGGTGATGACCATATCTCCTTTTTCCCCAGACAGGGTGGAACTTCGACCTCTTCGTTGGTTCTTTTTTTTTTTCTTTCTTTTTTTTTTCCACTTCAGCAATATTCAGGAGATTTATATTCAATTTCCGTTCATCCATATCTCTCGTTATATTTCACATCATCGTGGAGTTTTATTGCAAATATGTCTACGTATGTTTAAACGATAGAATTGATCTTGTCACAAGTTTATTATTATTTGTCTCTATAGTTTATTATTCTCTCTTATATACTATATAACATTTCCCCCCCCCCCCACTCAAAGCCTCCCTATACCCCAATACCTCTCATCTTCTTACTTCCTCAAGAACTATTCTGTATCTCTCTGTGTTATATTATAGTTTCAACATATTTCCACGTCTGCTTGAACATCCGCCATTTTTCCCATTTATGCAAGTCCTCTTCTTCCCCCTCTTCTCCACTATATCTCAATTTTTCAAGGTGGTATATTTCTTCCACCTTTAGGACCCATTCTCTTTTAGTTGGAGCTTCTTCCTGCTGCCACTTTTTCGGGATTAATCCCTTAGCAGCATTTAACATTTGAGGGATCAATGTTTTTTTATAATGCTTAATTGGATCATCTGCTGCATGGAATAGGCATATCCATGGGTTCTCTTTTACACTTACATCAGTGATGACTTTTATAAGACCCAGGATCTCTCTCCAAAATGTATTTATTTTTGGGCACTCCCACCAAATATGGGCCATCGTGCCCCATTTTTTACATCCCCTCCAACATTCATGTGAGTTGTCGGGGTGAAGTTTATTAAGTTTGTCAGGTGTCATGTACCCTCTGGAGAGACACTTATAGTTCATCTCCGCTGTCATAGTGTCAGTTGCTGAGTTGTGAATTAATTTCAAATTTTTTTTTGTTTTGTGTTTATAATCATGTGATCCTAAATCTAATCCCCATTTTAAAAAGAAGGGCGGCACCTCCAGCTGTTCTTCTGCCAGAAAAACATTGTAGAGTCGAGATATCGTTTTTTTTGTCCCCGTTTGGGCACAGATTTTTTCTATTGCTGTATATTTTTCTTTTGTTCTAATTGGTTGGGGCAAATTTCTTACAAAGTGGGTCAACTGTAGGTACCGCCATTCATTAATTCTTATTTGTGTCATATTATGTTTTATCTCCTCCAGTGTTTTTATTTTTCCTTTATCTATTATATCTTTTAGTTGCGTGTTTTCCCCTATCCACTGTCCCCCTTTGTGCTTTTTCCCTGGTGGAAAATAGTCGCTATTGCTTAATAACATTAAAGGTGAATTAAATTTCCAATTGTACTGTTTGTGTAACAAATCCCAAATTTTTAGTGCAAATCTAGTTATTTTTTGTGTATTTGTACCCAAACCCCTTAAATGTGAAGGTATCCATATTACCGTTCTTAAACTTACCCCACTTAAACTACTCTCCATTTTAACCCATTGTTTGTCTTCCGTTTCCTGTGCCAACTCTATTGCTCGTGACACTATAACAGCATAAAAATATTTTTTAAGGTCTGGGACACCCAATCCTCCTTGCTCTTTGGTGTACTTCAAAATATTGCGGGAGATCCTGGGTTTTCTATTTTGCCATATGAATCTGCCTAATATTGATTTTAGGGTTTGGAAACAATAATCTGGGAGAGGGATTGGCAACATTGAAAATTTGTATGTAATTTTAGGTAACAGCACCATTTTAACTGAGTTGATCCGACCAAACTATGACAGTGGCCTTAGGGATAGTTTCTTGGTCTCTTTTTTGATTTCGTCTAGTAATGGAATATAGTTTTCACTGAATAGTTGATCTACGGAATTTGCCAGTTTAATCCCCAAATATTTTAAACCTTTCTTCTTCCACGGAAATGGGTAATCTCTTTGTATCTCGTACGCGTCTTTGGGTTCCACGTTTATATTTAAGATTTTCGATTTATTTAGATTAATTTTGAGGTTTGATATATTACCATATTGTTTCAAAGTGTCGATCAATCGTGGCATTGTGAATTTAGGTTCGGAGACGTAGAACAGTAGGTCGTCGGCAAAAGCCGCGACCCTGTGCTCGACGTCTCCGATTTTTACTCCTTTAATATCCTTATTTGCTCTAATTGTTGCCAATAAGGGTTCCAATGAGAGCACAAAGAGCAGTAGAGACAGGGGACATCCCTGTCTTGTCCCGTTCTTCATTGTAAAGGGGGACGACTGGTCCCCATTGATTTTAATTGTTGCAGTCGGTTCTTCATACAGTGCCCCAATTCTCTGTATCATCCTAGTGCCCAGACCCAAATGCCTTAATGTTTCCATCATGAGCCCACAGTCTACCCTGTCAAATGCTTTTTCGGCATCTATTGACAGGAATAGACCTGGGGGCCCGTGAGTTTTCATTTTTTGCAGCAAAAGGAGTGTCCTGACTCCATTATCGCGCCCCTCCCTTCCTGAAACAAAACCCACTTGGTCCGGATGGACCCACTCTTTCATTTTGTCCCTTAGTCTATTAGCAAGGACTTTTGCGTATAGCTTTGTGTCAAAGTTCAGGAGGGAGATTGGTCTGTAGCTTGAGCATAACATTTCGTCTTTACCTTCTTTTAAAATTATAGTAATCTGTGCTCTCTGTGCTTCTGGGCTTAACCCATATTCTACACCAAGTCTGTTCATATATGTACAGAGCCTAGGTATCAGGATATCTCCAAATTTCTTTAGGTATTTGATCGAGAATCCGTCTGGACCTGGGCTTTTCCCTATTGGTGATTCTGAAATGGCTTTTACAACTTCCTGCTCTGTAATGGGACGTTCTAGATCTTCTCTGTCGTTTAATGTTAGCTGAGGGATATCTGATTTATTGAGGAACTGTTTTATTTTGGTTGCTTTATCTTTTTCTACATTCCCTTTCTTGACATCATATAGTGTGCTATAATAATTTCGGAAGACATCAGCTATCTCGTCTGTCTTGGAGACCACTTCTCCTTGCTTATTTCAGATTTTTTCAATGTAATTTCTTGACTTTTCTTTCCTCAGAGTCTTTGCCATATATTTCCCTATTTTATTAGCTCCCAGATATTTCTCTTTCAGAATTTTATTAAAGACCCTTTTTGTATCTTGTGTTAATGAATCTTTCAGTTCTTCTCTTTTGGATATTAATTGATGAAATATTTCTTGGTGCCGCCCCTCTGTTTTTTTATGCAACTGCTCTAATCTATATAATTCCTCTGTTAAGTGTTTGATTTCCCTTACTCTCGACTTTTTTTCCCCACCCCCATGGATATAAAGATGCATCTTATGTATGCCTTATGCGTCTCCCAGAGTGTAGCACTTGAAATATCCTTTGTGTCGTCGGTTTCAAAAAAATGCGTCAACTCCTCGTGTATTTTCTCTACATCTTGGTTTTCATTGAGAAGGGTCTCATTTAATTGCCAATTGAAGGCTGGTCTTTGTATTTTAAATTCTTCTATGGTCATCATCAGTGTTGGTCATCTTACTTTAAAAAAGTAATTTAGTTAAGTTACAAATTACTTCTCCCAAAAAGTAATTGCGTTAGTAACTCAGTTACTACATTGGAAAAGTAATTAGTTACGTAGCAAAGTAACTGACTTTTTTTTTTAAATATTCTATACGTGTAACTAAGGGGCGGGTCTAGTATTACTGTAACCAAGGGGCGCATTTATTATTGTTATATATCGTGTAACCAAGGGGCTGCTCTATTATTACTCTAACCAAGGGGCAGTTCTGTTATAGCGTGTAAGCAAGGGGCGGGTCTATTATTATTATATCTTGTAAGGGGTGGATTTCTACAGAAGAGGGCGAATGTTAAATTAATGGGCAGAGCTCGATATATAACAATAATAATAAATGCGCCCCTTGGTTACAGTAATACTAGACCCGCCCCTTAGTTACACGATAGACGCCCCTTGCAGAGCAGCACGAGCATCATGAGGGTGCGGCATCGCCTCGTACAATTACATGTTAACTGCGCCTGCGCTGTGTAGAGTTCACTAAGCTGTTTAGGTTCGGCAATTTTCGGAAGCTCCGTAGTCCTTCGTACTGCGCAAGCGCTGCGCCTGCGCAGTACAGGGGGTCCTTATCCGGCGGGGGAACTTTTTTGGCAGGACACCGGAATTACACTACTGCCATCTAGTGACGGTAGATGTAATTGGGGTAACTAAGCCAAAGTAATGGGAACTGAGTTACCATGAGGGGAAAAGTAATCAGTTAGATTACTAGTTACCCTCTAAAGTAACTGAGTTACGTAACTCAGTTTATTTTAACTCAGTTACTTACATCACTGGTCATCATAACTGGGGAATGGTCTGAGAGGGTAGTAATTCCTATCTCAACATCTGTCACTTTAGTCAATGTGTAATGGTCTACCAAAAAGTAATCGATACGTGTGTACGCCCCATGCACGGGGGAAAAGAAGGTGTAGTCCCGTCCTTTTGGGTGGAGAGCTCTCCATACATCAACCAATTGATTTTGGTGCATTTTTTTTTCAATATTTTAAGGGACCCCCCTCCCGTCCCCCCGTGCACAGGACGTACTATCCTCTTGTGGGTTCAAACACAGGTTGAAATCACCCGCCATTATTACAATCCCCCTCCTAAACTGCGCGAGGTTACCTATCATTCTTTTTAAGTATTCTATTGGCCTTTTGTTTGGGGCATAGATATTGCACAAGGTATATTCTATTTCTGCTATATGCCCCCTTACAAAAAGATATCTCCCCTCTGGATCTGTTAGCCTGTTTTCTACTTTAAATCGCACATCCTTTGAGAGCCCTATTGCAACCCCCTTAGCTTTATTAGTCGTTGAGTCCGCATAAAACCATGTTGGATGCTCTTTAGAGTAAAGTCTTACATTAGCCCCTTGGAATATGTGGGTCTCTTGGAGGAAGACTATATCTGCGTGATGATATTTTAGTTCTTTCAGAATCTTATGCCTTTTGGCTGGTATGTTCAAGCCTCGTACATTATATGTTAAAAACTTGATCTAGTTCCTTCTTTACCCTTTCTTTGCCGAAAGATAAGAGGTATTGCTCCCCTCCGGCCCCTCCCTCCCTCTCCCCCTTCCCTAAATCCCTCCCGCCCGCTCCGACACCCTCCCACCTCCTCTTCCTCTCCCCCTCTTCCCCCCCCCCTCCCGGTCAATTCTGACCACTAGACTGTGGGTTGAGACAAACCTCATCTCAGCCCTAGATCTTCCTACCTCGAGGTGTGGCTCGAAGCCCACCCAGCACTCCACGCCCCTCCCACGGGCTATTCCCAGGAGGGGAGTGGAGTGCGTATGCTGGCCGAGCTCTCCTCCCTCAATTACCCAAGATCCCCTCCCCCATTCCACTCTCACTCCCGAGAAAAAAAAAAAAAAAAAGGGAAAACTGGAAAACGAATAGAAAAGAAAAGAAAAAGGGGGGCCCACCATTTCTAAGGGCATCTCTAACCCAACCCTTCTCTTTGTGACCATTCAGGGATTTCAATCTCTTGTAGGTCTAGCTTCTTGCAAAATTCTGGCAATTCTTCTGGGAATATAAGTTTCGCCGACTTGCCCTCTCTGTAGCCTATTAAACAGGCCGGGAAGCCCCAGGTATATTTCACATTTTCCGCTCTCATTTGGTTTAATAATGGTCGAAGCAATCGCCTCCTGGCCAACGTCTCCAGGGCCAGGTCTATATAGATTTGTAGTTCTGTCCCATTCCTTTTTAATGGGGGCTTCCCTCTAAGGTTACTCCAAATTACCGCCTTGTCCTCATAATTCTGGAATTTTACCAAAATGTCTCTAGGGCTTTCAGTCGGAATATGTTGAGGTTTCCTTACTCTATGAATCCTGTCTATTTTCATCTCCATTTCATGGCCCTTGTTCCAGACCGGTTTAAAGATCTCTTTTATTGATTTCCTGAGGTCTTCACCGTTTTCTTCTGCAAGCGCACGTATTCTTAAGTTCTGTCTTCTGTTTTGGTTCTCGTGTTCCTCTAATTTACGGTTCAGTCTCCTTTGGACCAGTTTTGTCTCTCTGAGTTGTTCTTGTATCCTGGACATCTCCTGAATGTAATTGTCTGTCTTATTCTCGATTTCCTCTATGCAGTTCAACAAATGGCT
This sequence comes from Lithobates sylvaticus, assembly GCA_028564925.1. Classification (NCBI taxonomy): domain Eukaryota; kingdom Metazoa; phylum Chordata; class Amphibia; order Anura; family Ranidae; genus Lithobates; species Lithobates sylvaticus. Next base: position 312,772,188 of record CM053029.1, on the reverse strand, counting down.
TAAGTCTGATCGAAGTGCTGAAATATCCTTTTTAACCACTTGCCGACCGCCCCCTGTATATATACGTCGGCAGAATGGCACGTACAGGCAGAACCACGTACCTGTACGTGCCATTCTTCCGGCGGGTGGGGGGTCCGATTGGACCCCCCCGGCCGGCGGGGACGGTCGGGATCGCTTCAGGAGCGATCCGGGATGAGGGGACGGCCAGTGGTTTCTGGCCACCCCCTCGCGATCGCTCCTGGCCAATCAGATGCTTCCTCTGTCTGTGTCAATCAAAACACAGGCAGAGGAAGTGATGTCACGCTCGGTGCGCCGGTCTATGTGACCGGAACGCCGAGCTGTGAACATCTAAAGGTTAGTGCACCAACAGTACACTGACACCAGTACACATAGGCACACAAAACACCCCCCTGTCACCCCCAGATCACCCCCAGATCACCCCCTCCCCCCCCAGTCACAGTGTCACTAATTGCAGTGATCATTTTTTTACTGATCACTGCATTTAGTGTCAGTGTGACTGTAATAACTGTCAGGGCAGTTAGTTTTAGGTCCAAGGTAGCCCCCCACCCCCCCTAATAAAGGTTTAACCCCTTGATTGCCCCCCAGGTAACCCTTTCACCCCCTTTTGCCAGTGTCACTAAGCGATCGTTTTTCTGATCGCTGTATTAGTGTCACTGCTGTCGCTAGGTAACCATTTTTTTTTTTTTAGGTAACCGCCATGTTTATATAGGTTCATAAATAGGTTTATAGGTCAGGTACCCCCATATTACAACCTAAATAAAGGTTTTAACCCCTTGATTGCCCCTAGAGTTAACCCTTTCACCAGTGATCACTGTATAACTGTCACTGGTGACGCTGGTTAGCCAGTTAGTTATTTCGTTATTTAGGTTCCCCGTCAGGTTTTTATATAGCGTCAGGTACCCCCATATATTACCTAATAAAGGTTTTAACCCCCTGATTGCCCCTAGTTAACCCTTTCACCCCCTTTTGCCAGTGTCACTAAGCGATCGTTTTTTCTGATCGCTGCATTAGTGTCGCTAGGTAACCATTTTTTTTTTTTTAGGTAACCGCCATGTTTATATAGGTTCATAAATAGGTTTATAGGTCAGGTACCCCCATATTACAACCTAAATAAAGGTTTTAACCCCCTGATTGCCCCTAGAGTTAACCCTTTCACCAGTGATCACTGTATAACTGTCACTGGTGACGCTGGTTAGCCAGTTAGTTATTTTGTTATTTAGGTTCCCCGTCAGGTTTTTATATAGCGTCAGGTACCCCCATATATTACCTAATAAAGGTTTTAACCCCCTGATTGCCCCTAGTTAACCCTTTCACCCCCTTTTGCCAGTGTCACTAAGCGATCGTTTTTCTGATCGCTGCATTAGTGTCGCTAGGTAACCAGTTTTTTTTTTTTGTATTACTGTTACGGGTGACGCTGGTTAGTTAGCTTGTTTTTTATACTGTCAGGGCACCCGCCATTTATTACCCAATAACGGTTTAACCCCCTGATCGCCCGGCGGGTGATATCAATTAGGTTTTAGGGTCAAATAAGGTCTGCGTCGCCCCAGGTTAGTGCCAGTACCGCAAACACCCACGCGCAAAGCATACACCTCCCTTAGTGGCACAGTATCTGAACAGATCAATATCTGATCTGATCAGATCTATACTAGCGTCCCAGCAGTTTAGGGTTCCAAAAAAAAAAAAAACGCATTGTTAGCGGGATCAGCCCAGATACCTGCTAGCACCTGCGTTTTCCCCCTCCGCCCAGCCCAGCCCAGCCCACCCAAGTGCAGTATCGATCGATCACTGTCACTTACAAAACACTAAGCACACATAACTGCAGCGTTCGCAGAGTCAGGCCTGATCCCTGCGATCGCTAACATTTTTTTTGTGGTAGCGTTTTGATTCAGTCGCTTCAGTCAGGAGCTTTTTTACCTGTGAATCTCAAAAAAATAAAAAAAAAAAAAATAGTTGTCGTTTTATTGTTCTCTCTCTCACTCTATTCTCTCTCTATTGTTGCTCTTTTTTTACTCCATTCTATTCTGCAATGTTTTATTATGTTTTATTATGTTTTATTATGTTTTATCATGCTTGCTTTTCAGGTATGTAATTTTGTTTACTGTGTGTTTTAGTGTTGAGCATTTTTTTGTTTTCAGGTGCGCCATTCAGTTGCAACGCGGATTTATTTATCTTGACAGCAACAGCGTTTGCTCCCACGATACATAAAGCCGCGACTCCAACGCTGTAGGAGGTGATTTCACCACCACAGTTAAAAAAAAGAGCATATATGCCGAAGCATGGGGGCAGCAGGGGGGGGGGAGGAGCGATTGGCTCCTAATGCCACGTACATACGGTCGAAATTCCGACCGTGTGTACACGGCATAACTTTTGCGGGAGGATGCCCCCATGCATCGGCATATATAAATGGTGCATGTATGCCCATCATTAGAAGTGGGTGGATGAAGGGAGGTATTCTAATGGTGGGCATACCCACCAATCAATCTCTTTTTTTCGTTCAGCCAAGAGGCTGCATGAAAAAAAAAAAGATTACAATATATGTCCAGTATGTTGCTGGACTTTGAATGGTTATACCAGAATGATGCCTGCAGGTTTAGGTATCATCTTGGTATCATTCTTTTCAGCCAGTGATCGGCTTTCATGTAAAAGCAATTCTAGCGGGTAATTAGCCTCTAGACTGCTTTTACAAGCAGTGGGAGGGAATGTCCCCCCTCCCGGATATAAACCGCGCCATTGGGAAATTGGGAAAGCATTTTATCACACCAATCTTGGTGTGGTCAGATGCTTTGAGGGCAGAGGAAAGATCTAGGGTCTAATAGACCCCAATTTTTTCAAAAAAAGAGTACCTGTCACTGCCTATTGCTATCATAGGGGATATTTACATTCCCTGAGATAACAATAAAAATCATAACAAAGAAAAAAAAATGGAAGGAACAGTTTAAAAATAAAATAAAAAAGCTAAATAAATAAAAAAAAAACAAAAAAAAAAAAAAAAAGCACCCCTGCCCCCCCTTCTCTTGCGCAAAGGCGTACACAAGCGTTGGTCTGGCGTCATATGTAAACAGCAATTGCACCATGCATGTGAGGTATCACCGCGAAGGTCAGATCGAGGGCAGTAATTTTAGCAGTAGACCTCCTCCGTGAATCTAATGTGGTATCATGTAAAGGCTTTTAAAGGCTTTTAAAAATGTATGTAGTTTGTCGCCACTGCGTGTTTGTGCGCAATTTTAAAGCATGTCGTGTTTGGTATCCATGTACTCGGCCTAAGATCATATTTTTTATTTCATCAAAAATTTGAGCAATATAGTGTGTTTTAGTGCATTAAAATAAAAAAAAGTGTATTTTTTCCACAAAAAATGCGTTTGAAAAATCGCTGCGCAAATACTGTGTGGAAAAAAAAAATGCAACACCCACCATTTTAATCTGTAGGGCCTTTGCTTTAACAATATATATAGTGTTTGGGGGTTCAACGTAATTTTCTTGCAAAAAAAAAAAATATGTTTTCATGTAAACAAAAAGTGTCAGAAAGGGCTTTGTCTACAAGTGGTTAGAAGAGTGGGTGACGTGTGACATAGGCTTCTAAATGTTGTGCATAAAATGCCAGGACAGTTCAAACCCCCCCCAAATGACCCCATTTTGGAAAGTAGACACCCCAAGCTATTTGATGAGAGCAATGTTGAGCCCATTAAATATTTTTTTTTTTTGTCCCAAGAGATTGAATAATGAAAAAAAAAATATATATATATTTTTTTTACAAAAAGTTGTCACTAAATGATATATTGCTCAAACATGTCATGGGCATATGTGGAAATACACCCCAAAATACATTCTGTTGCTTCTCCTGAGTACGGGGATACCACATGTGTGGGACTTTTTGGGAGCCTAGCTGCGTACGGAACCCCAAAAACCAATCACCGCCTTCAGGCTTTCTAAGGGTGTAATTTTTTTATTTCACTTCTCACTGCCAATCACAGTTTCGGAGGCCATGGAATGCCCAGATGGCATAAAACCCCCCAAAATGACCCCATTTTGGAAAGTAGACACCCCAAGCTATTTGCTGAGAGGTATTGTGAGTATTTTGCAGATCTCGCTTTTTGTCACAAAGTTTTGAAAATTGAAAAAAGAAAAAAAATTTTTTTTTTTCTTTACTTTCTTCATTTTCAAAAACAAATGAGAGCTGTAAAATACTCACCATGCCTCTCAACAAATAGCTTGGGGTGTCTACTTTCCAAAATGGGGTCATTTGGGGGGGTTTTGTGCTATTTTGGCATTTTATGGCCTTCGAAACGGTGATAGGTAGTGAGGAGTGAAATCAAAAATTTGCACCCTTAGAAATCCTGAAGGCGGTGCTTGGGTTTCGGGGCCCCGTACGCGGCTAGGCTCCCAAAAAGTCCCACACATGTGGTATCCCCATACTCAGGAGAAGCAGCAAAATGTATTTTGGGGTGCAATTCCACATATAACCATGGCATGTGTGAGCAATATATCATTTAGTGACAACTTTTTGAAAAAAAAAAAAAAATATTTTTTATTTTTGTCTTTATTCAATCACTTGGGACTAAAAAAAAAAATATTCAATGGGCTCAACATGCCTCTCAGCAAATAGCTTGGGGTGTCTACTTTCCAAAATGGGGTCATTTGGGGGGTTTTGTACTTCTCTGCCATTTTAGCACCTCAAGAAATGAAATAGGCAGTCATAAATTAAAAGCGGTGTAAATTCCAGAAAATGTACTCTAGTTTGTAGACGCTATAACTTTTGCGCAAACCAATAAATATAGGCTTATTGGCATTTTTTTTACTAAAGACATGTGGCTGAATACATTTTGGCCCAAATGTTTGACTAAAATTGAGTTTATTAGATTTTTTTTATAACAAAAAGTAGAAAATCTCTTTTTTTTTCAAAATTTTCGCTCTTTTTCCGTTTATATCGCAAAAAATAAAAAATCACAGAGGCAATCAAATACCATCAAAAGAAAGCTCTATTTGTGGGAAGAAAAGGACGCAAATTTCGTTTGGTTACAAAATTGCATGACCGCGCAATTACCAGTTAAAGTAGTGCAGTGCGAAATTGAAAAAAGACCTCTGGTCCTTTGGCTGCCAAATGGTCCGGGGCTGAAGTGGTTAATTGAGTTTTCCAATCTAATTAACATCTCTGAAATTTCTGTTTTAGTTGGAATCTGAGGGTTCCTGGCTTGTTCCTCCGGGACACTTCTGTCCATCTCAGATTCCAAGGTTACTTCTCCTGAAGCTTCGGCCATTTCTTCTTTTCTTTTAGTTGTATCCTTCTTCTTTACTTGTTTACTCATTTGTTGTTTTTCTGGGCCTGGGCTTTTAGGGCTCAGACCTTTTACCATGTATTGTTTGATTGTACTCGTGTTTACTTTGTCTTTAGGGGTTTTGGGTTCACCTCCTTTAGTGGTCTTACCTTTCATACTAGTTTTCTTTTTTTAAATTTTATTTTTCCCCAGGATTCCCCCTTTTCTTTACTTCAGGGGTTCTAGACAGGTAAGGAGCCGTAAATTAAAAAAAGAAAAGGTTCTCCCTGTGTGGTGGGGTTTTTAGGCAGCAATGCGTCTGATAAAAATTATCAAACGGATGTATTTAGTGAGAGACCAAGTCCGTCCAGATCAATTTAGAAAGTTTATTTAAATTTAAAAGTTGAGTGACACATAAAAAAGTGTAAAACACAAGCCCATACAGAATAAAATACAAATACAGTACACAAAGTATAGTATGGCCAACAGATAACACCTGACCCCTCGACTGATGTAGTCAGAAGAGGTGATTGTATAAGATGTGACAAAAAACTGACGCGTTTCGACCTGTTGTTTGTATCGGTCTTCCTCAGAGTATTTTTGGTCTGTTGGGATAAAAAGACAGTGTAACAGCAACTACTCAATTAAGTGTTTCCATGTGTTACACTCATGTCCATATGTATTTTTTATCAATATAATTACCAGTATACGTGTAGTGTCTGGAATTGTCTTCTGTATGGGTATTCATAAAAATCCCATCGCCTTTCCCGGTGGCTTCCAAATCTGACTCCCACTGGTGAATCAAGGCACGGCAGATTGTCCAGGCCGTATGTGGCTTGCAAGGAGTCACACTTGTGGCTGACTCGCCAGAGAGGAACCCCAGAGCGGTCCCCCGGGGGCACGGTGGGGGGGGGGGGAAGAAAAAAGGGCCAGCAGTAGGACACCCACAGCAACGGACTCCTGGAATATACCAAGAAATCATTCATAGGCACATTTATGTAAGATGGGAACAAAATATAAGAAGAGAGGGTTCTTTATTATAAGGAAGAATCCCTCAATTCAGTGTAAAGATAATGCTATTATATTTAAAGAGTGATATCATTGATATCATACTCCTGGGAATCAGAGTTATCTTCATATACAGGGTATATCCCTTTCTCTAAAGGATTGTATATTTGTAATTAAATATTAAATTTATAAAGAATTAGATCATAAGGTAGAAGGAAGTCTCGGGGATAAGGGGAGGTGTGGGGTGCAGAGTGCATAAAAAAGTGGTGACGGAAAGTTTTTGAAGGGAAGAGGAGGGGGGAGGGAGAATAGGGGGAAGAGGGGGGGGAGGATAGGGGGAAGAGGAAGAGAGAAAGAGACAGGGGGTAGGGAGGGGGAAGGAGAAAAAAGAGGGAGGACAAGAAAAAAGGTGGGAAATGTATATGTATGGCGTGCTTCATACACATGGGAAAATGAAGAAAGAATATAAAAAAAGGAAGTGGGAGGAAAATGTGAAAGAAGAAAAATGAATGTGAGAATGGGGGTAAAGAAGGGATATAGGACAGTACATGATGGGAGGAGAAAGTGTTGGGCTACTTAGAAGAAGGGGAGGGGAAAGGAAAAACGGGGGGGTGGGATAACGACAGGTATAGAAGGGAAGAAAAAGGGGGAAGGAGGAGAGAAAAAGGAAAAAAGAGAAAGAAGAAGAGCTTGGGGAAAAGAGGAAGGGTTATATTAAAGGGTAGGAGGGGTGGGGAAAAGGTGACTAATAGATATTGTGAAAACAATGTGGTAGACTAGAAGTGTGAAGCAAGATGTGAAAGTAAAAATTATACGGTGTGATGGAAAATTTCTAGGTAAGGAAAGTTGTGAAGGAAGGGAAAGGGAGGGAAGAGGGGAAAAGGGACCGAAGGAGGGGGGGAAAGGGGGGGGGGGAAGAAAACCAAAAAGTGGAAGTGAAAAGGATGGAATGCAGTGTGGGATATAGGGTGTGCATATGTGAGGGATGTGTGAAGAAGTGAGGTGAAAAGGGAGGGGAGGGGGAGGGAAAGGGGGGGGGGATGGTTGGGGGATAGGGTTGTGACAGTGGGGGTGAGGGACAAGTGAGAGGAAGGAAAGAGGAGGGATGCAAGGGGACGGGGGGGAGGAGGAAGGAGGGAGGGGGGGTTGGGGAAATGTGTGGGGCCACTGTGAAGGTTGACTGGACTGGGTAGGAGGGGAATGTGATGATGGGGGAGGGAAAGGGCTGAGGAGGGTAGGAATGAGGTACAATGTGGGTATATAGGGGGAGTAAGTGAAGAGGGAGGGAAAAAGGAGAAGGAGGGGACGGGGGGAAAAGGAGACGGGGATGTGTGGTAGAATAGTGGTTGACATTACCTTCAAATGTTGGATTTGATCACATGGGCCGCAAGATGGGGATACATAGGGCTCTTAACCTGAGCACAACAGCCTTTAAGGAGATCGGATTGGAATCTCTAATATAGTCTACAGGATGAGAGGAAGAAAGAGAGGGAGGAGAGGGGCTCTGTTAGAACCCTCTTTGAACTCATGTATGGAGAGGATGATCCCTTAAAGAGGAGAATAGTACTCACTGTGATCCCAAAAGAATGCCTGGAGCGTGCTGAGCCTTCTGCGGAGGTGGAGTGCCATCATCCACCTCGCATGGCTTATAAGTGCATGCTCCCAAAGGTGATTGGTCCGACGCCGTGGGGGGGGGCACAAAAAACCCCACCCCCTCCCCCCGGTAGCCGTACCCACAGGAGTCCCAACGGGATCCTCGAGGCCAGTCATGGCGGCCATTGAGGTCCGCCTCGTGTGTCCTCCCCCGGCGTTCTCCGGAGGCGTAGCCCCGCATTCGCGTCATTCACGTCGCAAAATGCGTGACGTCATAGCCGTGCGCGCACGCACGGGGCCCCGCACATGCGCACAACGTCCGTGAATGCCAGAGGACGCCGCCAGCAAAGGACCAACCCCCCTGAGACGCCCAGGACCAGCCTCAACGTCTGTAGGGGGAGGATAGAGGGAGGGACAAAATTAAGAGGCCACTCCCTCACCTTTGCTGGGAAGGCACAACGGTCAGGAACTGCCTAATGCCATGACACAGACAGCGGGAACCGATGGCGCCACCTAGGGGAAGAAAGGGAGAATGGTCAAAAATTATTAATAAGTAAATTCAAACAAAAATGATCTGGAGCAAGGAGTCCTGGGTTACATGAAACTATTAGGTGCCGGTCTCGCTATACAGCCCGTGAATCCGGGACTACGAAAAGTTGCGGTAGCGTCAGGACGTAGCTCCTCCTCCCAAAAGAATGGGAGGAGGAGCTACCGCAACTTTTCGTAGTCCCGGATTCACGGGCTGTATAGCGAGACCGGCCGGCTCGCCTTTTGTCCTGACTGAATTATGCGCTATGTAAGTGTACATTTCGCTGTTTTATTTAATAAATCGTAAGAAGGTTTTACACTATGTGAGCATTTTTGTCCTTTATCGGTACCTGTTTGCTGCACACTGTTTGGCTTGAGCTGATCCCCATTGAAGACTTCACTATTGAGAACTCCGATGATCAGTACCCGCTAAAGTTTGAGAGTCCGTTGTATCCCTGGCTGGGGTTAAGAGCCACCTGCTCACACGGGTCCCCTGTAACAAGGGACCACGTACCTCTGGTAAGCAGACAAGTGTGTCCTATGGTGGTGGTTCCATTCACTCTGCAGCCTGCTGTGTTTGAGTTCACTGTGAATTTCTTCTGGAAGCCTGCTTTTTGTTTTGTTTCATTTTCAACAATTTGTATCGGTGCTCACCATACGAGACATCTTCTCTGAACATTGTATTAGGACTTTGTTTCCTTGTTTCGGCCACAACAATACATTGAAACATTTCAGCTCTATGTGGATTTTATATGTTCAGCCCTGAGCTCAGCATCCAATATTATTTTTGGTGTTACAGGCTCGGCCTGTTGTTTAATAGTTTTAAAATTATTATTTTTTCACCCATTCACGGTGTTGTTTTCACTTTCAGACATCTGATGTGGTTTCATGTATATATGTGACCACTTGCTGTTCTCTTTGTGTTCATATGTCATTAAGGTAGATACACTGACTCTGTCAGGTGTTTACCATTATATATTTTATGTGTCATTCACTGTTTGATACCACTCAATTACTTTATAATTTTAATCATCTTAATTTGTCACTTCACTGGTGTTACAAATAGAAATTGTATATTTTTGTCATTTGATACATGTTATATGTACAATAATTGTATACATTCACATTTGTTAGCGCAGCTCCCTTCTTTCCACTGTATTTTATGTAGTATAACATTTTGAGCAGCAGCTTTGTTTTTTAGGGATAGCGCAATTTTCGATTCACAATACTTATTTTATATAACAAGCACTAATGTGTATGGAATTGAGCCGTAAATTAGAGCGCGTAGACCTTGATCCAGTACTCTTAAGAACCACGCTAAAGTATTGATGCTCCTACTCTCAGAGATTTCTCACTAGTTAGGAAGAAGAGAAGAGAGAGAACAAGAAGCGACAGTTGTTGGATAGGTAAATAACTTCTAGAGCTACTTTCAAAGGGCCAAAAAAAAAAGAAAAGTAGGGGGGGGGGGGGACGGGAACGAGCTCTCCTTTTTGTACTTTTCTCCACTTCAGACCCCTATATCTTTTAAGGTCTAGGATTCATGTTCTCCCTGCTAGAACTCCACTTCTCAGGTCAATGTTTTAACGTAATTATTTTTAAAATAAAAAGGCAGTAGTTAGTACATCCAAAAAAAAGGGGAGAAAACCAGGACAATATAACCAATATATCCAAGGAAGGGCTCCTTTATATAAGCCTATAACATAAGCCTATACCAAACACCAGGGTAGTAATGATGTCAGTATTTAGATCGTAAGTGTCTAGTTATAACAAATACCCCATGCCTTATGTCCGGTTCACCCCCTTATTTAGGCAGAAGATACTCTATTATATATCTCTTTAGACAAAAATCAAAACAACAAAACAAAAAAACAAAAAAAAAAAAAAAATTGTCATTGCTTAAGCACTTAGGATGTCACTTTTGGGTATCTTGCCATCTTGCCATTATTATATGCTTTTACATGGAATTTTCTCGGTTAACATATATTCTGTACTTTGGAAAGTTCTCTAATTATAACCGTGATGTTATTGTTACTTGAAAGAATGAGTAAGTTGATCAATAGCAGGTGTGAGATGGAGGTAAATTCAGTACGATGTTATATTTATTTCTCTTGCAGCTTCTTTCAACTAACCACCTGTGTCACACCCCGCAGCCCCGGTGCGTGTGGTAAGAGGATGACCGACGAGGAGCGGAGCCGGCCCGCCCGTCAAATAGCTTACCATCGGCGCTGAGAGACCTCATACCCCCGCTCGCCGCTGACCTCCCGCCCGCCACGCTGGGGTAGGTTAAACAACAGTCGGCAGATCTAATTACGGCCAGGACCTGAAAACAGAAGGGCAGCTTGCGCGGAAGTATCCATGGGAAGGATTTAATCCCGACCCTGCACGCCGGGAGCGGTGAGTGGCCTTCGGGCCAACTATAACTTATTATCCCTTCGTTGCATTTTTCCGGAGAAAGCTCCGCAGTGCACAAGACCGTACACATAGCATACCTGATGAACACTCTCTGCCTCTCAAACCGCTTGCTCCACAATCCCCCTGGACAGGCAGCCCGACAATCAAACCCACTCAACCCTGAATACGGAGGCCAAATGACAGACTTTGTAAAAAGCTAAATCCTGAGATTTCTACAGAGGACTGAGCCTGGGAGGAGCGCCCCTACGATCAGGTCTTAATAGACAGAAAGGCCCAGATGACAGCAAAGGAGGGAAAGTAAATGGGGTTAAAACAATGGGACCAAAGCCAGACGATAAAACTCTATCAAATAATATTCCAGGACACGAGGAAATACAGAGCACTGGGCTAGAAGGGGGAGCGGAGGGAGGAGAAACCGAAATAGGAAGAACCACAATCTACATCCCAAGAGGGGATGCCACAAATAAGAGAGATGCTCTCAGAGATGTTCTCAAACCTGGAAACATCTCTGAAAGGGGAAATTGCAGCCCTAAGGGGAGACATCGGACTAGTTCTGGGAAGAGTAGAAGAGGTGGAGGACAGGGCTAGGGGTATATGATCAAAAGCTAGCAGAAATATCAGAGCAGATAAATACTTTACAGAGATCTAACAGGTCGTTGCTATATAAATTGGAGGACCAAGAGAATCGAAGTAGAAGGAAGAATCTACGCATAAAAGTCTTCCAGAGTTATATGGCAACACTGAACTGAGAAGTACAGCGCAGCAACTATTTAACCCCTTTCTAGATAGTGTCATTGAGTTTGGATCCATATCCGAGGGTATTTCTGCTTGAAATATTGAGCTATATGGGACTGAGTGAGAGGATGATGAAATGGATTGAGGCCCTGTATCATCCTGTTTAATGGGACAAGACAGGGATGCCCACTTTCTCCCCTCCTGTTCATAATTACCCTAGAACCCTTACTGTCAACGATGCGTAACAACCCCGATATCAAGGGAATTCGAGTTGGCGAGGTGGAGTACAAGGTTTCGGCATTTGCTGACGACGTGTTGCTCTATATCTCCAACCCCAGAATATCAATCCCAATGGTCATGAAGGAATTAAAACAATACAGTAAATTGTCTAACTTCAAAGTTAATATGTCCAAATCCGAGATATTAAACCTAACTTTATCAGTCCAAGATCAGAGTGCTCTACAGTCTAGATTCCAATTTAAATGGTGCAAAAACGAACTTAACTACCTGGGAATAAAATTAACGCCCCAAGTAGAGAACCTGTTTAATCACAATTACATCCCACTGGTTAATAAAATTAAAAAGCTACTTAGAGAAATGCAATATAAAGCCCTCTCTTGGATTGGAAAGATAAATGCGGTCAAAATGTTCATTCTCCCCATATTCATCTATACCTGCCAAATGATTCCAATTGCCCTCCCGCAGTCTTATCTGAAGATCATATTTTGTCCTCTTTCTTTTTCCCCCCCTTCTCACATATCTCTGTCTCAGCTTTTGCCGTTTTCACTCTGATCAAAAAGTCCAGATTATATACAGGTTATGTACAGGTTATATATCACTTTCCACCTGGCTTCCAGTTAATTTTCCCATAAAGATCTACTCATGTACCTCTTGCTTCTGGTCTCTTCAACTAAGGATAAATTGAATTGACACTCACCCCATCCATTGAAATCCCCTGCTTATACAACCGAGCGGTGAGCATACAACTCCCCACCAAGGGGGACTTACCCTTGTCGAGATGGGATCCATTCAGGGGTTCTTAGCATCCTTTACCTTGTTATGTTTTTATGCCTTCCGTTTCATATTCCGTCGGCATATGATTTCCAGAGAAGCGGGGGGGGAAAGCACAGGAGAAGGAATGGGTTGGGGGAGGGTGAAAGGCAACCGCAACGGTCCGGCGGCGTCTCCTGTTTCTCCCAGCGCGTCAGTGTCCGCAGTCAATCATTTCTTCCAGGGACGCCCGCCGGCCGATGCGATGCCTACCTCGTGCTGCGGGATTCATTCGCGGGGGGTCACGCAGTCTTGTCATGAGCTGGACATCTCTAGAGTGGTCAGCCTACTTAAAGGCCACCAGATCCTTTCGAAACTCTGACTATTCGTTGTACCATTTGGTAAATACAGAAGTAAAGAAGCTTCCATCAGAGCTCTGGCATCTTGGGTTGTAAAGTTGATTCAGAAAGCCTACAGGGCAAATAATATGAAGCCACCGTCCCAAGTGAATGCTCATTCTACGAGGGCAGTCTCAACTTCTTGGGCAGCAAGGGCTAATGTTTCTTTGGATACAGTTTGCAGGGCTGCCACCTGGTCTTCTCGTCATACATTTCTCAGACACTACCATATTGATCCGGGGGTCTCTCACAACTGTAGAGTTCGGAAGGAGGATGGTTCAGGCTGCAATGTCTTTTTCTAATTAAAATACTTATTATTGCCATTATCCCACCTGTGTCAGCTAGTTATTTATCATCTATATGCTGCCATGGAGGCACCAGGAAAACTGAAAATTGTATCATACTTACCGTAATTTCCCATACCTGGTGCCTATCCATGGCAGCATACGCTCCCACCCTCGGCAATCTATGTTACGGAGAATGTTGGGGGAGGGAATGTGTCTTTAATTTATGCTATTCACTAGTCCTGGGAGAGGAGTCAAAGCTGAGCTCTATCATCTGTATCATGGATAGGCACCTGGAAAGGAAAATTACTGTAAGTATGATACAATTTTCTGTTATTGCACAAAACTTGTCATTTATTTTTTTACTATAAAGCTGTAAGAGTAACGTGGAAATGCCAAGTTTATTTCACTATACTATGGCCTGCAAGGAAATCCTTTCAAGAAACAGAAGCTGCCCTTTACTAGCATGAAATATATTAACAACACTGGTTTTCCCTAATGGCAAAAGACTTGTATTTTATTACTAAACTAGAAGTTTAAAATGTGGTGCTATAAAGGAAACAAAATAAAAAAAATCTGCACTGCACATTTTAATAACTGTTTGAGTGCTCTTTGAATATGACCTAGATAAAATAAAAATGTAGTTTTAGCTGTAATACTCATCTTATCTGTGGTGCTCTCTCCTGCAGTAATTCTCTTTTGCCATATGATGGTACTGCTCTTCCAGTTTGATAGTATTATGTTTTATTTTATTAGCTTTAAGTGTTTGCAAAGTGATTTTTGTTTTGGATAGAGTTAAGGAAATGTATTTTGTATTTTCCCTTCATTTCCCAGAGGCACAGTAGGAATTAATCAATCCAATCAAGCATTTATAGAAAGTGCTGAAAAAACATGTCTGATCCATGGACGCCCCACCCTGCAACTTACAGAAATTACAGGATCTACTGACAGCTTGGTACCAGTAGCATACCTTCAGCAGTCTAGTGGCTTCCATACCTTGATGGATCAGGGCTGTTTTGGTGGCAAAAGGGATAGTTTTGATGATTAAAGAGGGACCTACTCAATATTAAGTGGATGGTTTTAAAGTTATGGCTGATCGGTGTAGTTAGTTGATGAAATTGAAACAATGGCATTACCTTAGATGTGTCTGAAAACATATCAGTCAGTAGGTTGGTTTGTGACTAGGGTAGGGAAATTGGTCTAAATTCGCTTTACAGGTCGTTCATTGAACCCATCGTAAAGTTGCATTTGAATCTGAACCCTGGTCAAATCATGAACATCTAATCTGACCATTTTCAAGACTAAAGCCGCGTACACACGATCGGATTTTCCGATGGGAAATGTGTGATGATAGGCTGTTGCTGGAAATCTGACTGTTTGTATGCTTCATCGGACAATTGTTGGATTTTCTGCAGACAAATGTTGGATGACAGGCTTTAAAATTTTCCGCGGACAAATGTCGGTTGTCGGATTTTCTGAGCGTGTGTCCACAAGTCCATCAGAAAAAAGTCCAAAGTACAAACACGCATGCTCAGAAAGAAAGGATGAGCCAGAAACAGTCGGTTTTGTAAACTAGTGTTGGTAATGGAGAATTAACATTTGTGACGTGGCAAATTATGAAATCTCGAAATGCAGTGCACATACTCTTCTTCTTTAATGGGATAATAATGAAGCTGCTTTGCTGGTGATACTGAGGGAGTTATTGCAAACAAATTTCCAAAGGCTTTTTTTTTCTAGTGATATCAAGAATATTATTATGCTTTTTTTTTTTTTTTTGGGCAAGTTACCACAGCACCATTATTCCGTAGTTTTTAAGATCAAAGATACAACTATGTTGGTGTCCCTTGTCAATTTTACATTGTATTTTTTTAAATGTAACTGCCTGCTCCCAAACTGTCATTTGAAGTAAAACACATAGCCAAGTATTATTCGCCACAATTTTTTTATTGTGCATTAAAAAAAAGAAAACAAATACAATTAGACATGCTATCTGCCAATAGAACTTAACCAAAAAGTGCATTCTATGCATCCAAAAATATAGAAAATATAACAAATCAAATCATTATTATTCAACCAAAAAATATAATAAATAAAAGCCTCATGCATATGTCCTGCTTCTTAATATAGGGGGTCAGCAATGCCAAGAGTTGGTGAAAGCAGGGGTCCGTCTATAAATCATCTGGACTATTCTCCTGGAGCTCCCGCAGCAAAGGCATATGGCATAATTGGTCACGATTAATAAAGCAACCAATTTTTGGTCCAAGAAATCCTCCTCCTCCTGTTCCTGGACTGGACTTGGGTCAAAGCAATAACTCCAAGGCCAATAATAAATAACACGTTATCTTCTCTGATTCCGCAACATGTCTGGTTGACAAACAGCCATTCAGAAACGAATTGAAAAGCGCTAAATGAAAAGCGCAAAATAAAAAGCGCGAAATGAAAAGCGCAAATCAACACTCACCAAAACTTCTACTAACACAAAATTAGCAGAAGGAGCCCAAAGGGTGGAGCTAAAGAGCTGAAAAAACATGTAGTATGTCACTACGTTCGTGTTTGTTGGCTGACAATTCCTTGCCATTTGCAAGACAAAATTCAGGCACACACATTCGGACAAAAGTCTGAGGTTTTGGCTGTGGAAAATCTGATTGTGTGTACAAGGCTTAAGACAGGCCATGCGTTATACTTTTTTTTGTTCAACTAGTGGGTTGACCAAAAAAAAGAGTGCCAATTTCCTAATCCACACATTTGAGGTGTATGGGGGAGCTATTGTGTTCTGCTAGCAGGGAGCCCTCCCTGCTGGCAGAATACAATAATTAGTGTTGCCAGCTATATGCGGTGGCACTGATCGTTCAGGAAAAAACTGAAAAGGCTTGTTGTACACAAGTCAATCGATAGACCAGCTAGCCCATACGTGCATAGAAATTTTGACAGTCTCTACTGGCTGAATTTCAATCCATATATGGCTTTCTTAATAGGCAAGGGATGGTAAAATATAGGGAAGCCAGGCACTTTAATAAGAGACATGTTCCAATGCAAGTTTGAAGCCTTGCTAATGACAAAACAGTTTCATAATATATTTTGTTAGCTTCTTTAGGAGCTTTCCTCCTCAAACCCCTGTAACAGGGGCCCCCTCAATCTCTACAAAGTATATTAGCATCTCTGCTTTCATGACTGGTGTTTTACTTTTATCCAGGCATCTCAAAACCTACAGGACCATGGGTTCCTTCCATCATATAAAGTGGCACATGACAATCATTCAAGGTGATCACACATTTTCCTCAGTCACGTTTCAATGGATTCCTGTGACAGAAGAAGCCTTCCCTGATTCAGTGCTCATATGTACAGAGTCCCCTTCAACCTCCAGTTGTACAGAGCTATATTCTTAAAGTCTATATTATTACATTGTTTTTGCATATCTACATAATGAGATTCTATTGCACACCTTTTACATTTCTACCAGTGGACACAGCTTTAGTCTAGTTCTAAAGCTAATGTTCAGTAGGTATTCTAGATCATCCTTTTCATTTGGGAGGATTAAAGGCATGTTAAGCTTCTTGTAACATGTATTTGACAGATGGACCTAATCCTTTCTCTAAAACAGTAAAGAATATCTAAATACAACAGTAAACAAAAGGAGGGATTAGCGGGGACAGATCTTATTACCTGGCAGCTTTAATCATAAAAAGAAAATTCTGCTCTATGATATGATCCACCTTAAACTGACCAAAGCCGAGCCAGCAGCTGCTGCCATTCTGTATTTACAGTAGCAATCAAAATAATGAAACCTCATTTCTTTAATTTTCCCCTCTGTCTAAAAATGTCATTGTAATCAGGTCAGTTCACAAATGACTGAGCCACACACACAAACATTCATTGTGAAGAGAGCAATGCTGTCTACAGTATATAATACATTTAACCAACAATATGTTAAATCACATGCATTGCAAAATATGGATGAAACATCTTTTGTTGTTGTTCATTTTGATAATAGATGCTAAGATGATTATTTATACGTGGATGTATGTGAACTGTTTTTAATATGGAATCATTTCCTTTTTTCTTAATTCCTTGTATAAGTATATAGCATCCTTTTATCCTGATAGAATAATTAGTAATTAATTTCCCTTTTGGTACTATAATGGGACAGCCTCGTTGACCATTGGGGTAGCTTGGGTAGTTGGAGATCATGCTGTCAAGCTTAATTTTTTTAGGAAAAGGTGAGATTTTCATGTTATTTCAGTTGTCTACAGCTCTTTATTTACAGATTGTTTTGATATGTGTTCCATTACTGAAAGTATCCTCTACATATCAATTTGTATTATTTGTAATCAATTGTATAAATCATCTTAGGCATTAGAAAGAGCTTCCATTGATTTCAACATCTCTCAGCTTTTTCTTTAAAGAGGGACCTGGATCTTTTTTTTTAAAAATGTGCTATGGTTTTGAATATATCTTCTTTTAATTTTAGTCAAGGCTTAAACATAATTTTTTATTTTTTTTAGGTAATAGTGTTCAATTGAAGCTTTGGTTAAAGCTGAGTTCCACCCATATAAAAGACAGCAGCTGCAAAAAGTGTAGCTGCAGACTTTTAATAATCGGACACTCACCTGTCCCACAGTCCAGTGATGCGGGCGCGCAAAGCCCCGCTCCTGTCCCCCTCCTCTCCTCATCGCCGGCATTGTGACTATGGGCGCCCGGCTGTGACTGCACAGTCAGACGCGCACTGCGCATTCGTGAGCTGCGATGTGCGCTGTAATTGGCCAGGCAATCTTCTGGGACCTGTGTGGCGTGTCCCAGAAGATTGCACGGAGGGAGGGAGGAGAGGCGAAATTCCTTCCGGCTCCATAGAGCCAGAGGAGGAAGTGCGAGCTGGATGCCCCCAAAAAATGACATGCCAAATATGGCATGTCAGGGGGTCACCTTCTATTAAAAAGGACGTTCCATTTTTGGTGGAACTCCGCTTTAAGTCCAATTTTTTTGGGGATACAGCACTAAACTATTTACTTGTGTGCAACGGTGTCTAAAGCCTGATAAACACTAGTAGTGTTTTCATCAACCAAGCAGGCCTGAATGAAAAAAAAACTGACAACTCAGGAGGAGCCGCTGTACTAACAATGCAACATTAGTACATCAATCTCCCCTGCTGTTCTATCGTGTTCTGACACCGCCCCCTTCTGACACCAGGGACTGTTGCATGCTAGGCATGTGACATCACATGGATTTACATCGAGGGGCACTATTTTTATATTTTTTAATAAAGGAATTGTCAAAAACTTGTCTCTTGTTTATTACATTTTGACACTTTTTTTGGTGAATGGGTAGGGGTACTATGTACCCAATACTCATTCACATGGGGGGGCTGGGATCTCAGGGCCCGCTTGTTAAAGGGGCTTCCAGATTCCAATAAGCCCCCCGCCTGCAGACCCCCACAACCACCAGCCACGGTTGTTGGGATGAGGCCCTTGTCCCCATCAACATGGGGACGAGGTGCTTTGGGGCGGGGGGGGCTCTGCCAAAGCACCCATCTCCCCATATTGAAGGCATGTGGCCTGGAATGGTTCAGGAGGGGGGATGCACTCGCTTGTTCCACCACCTTTCCTGGCCTGCCAGGCTGCATGCCAGGATCAGGGTCTTGTACTGATTTTGGGGGACCCCACGCCATTTCAAAAAAAAATGTGGTTCCCCTCCAAATCCATACCAGACCCAAAGGGTCATGTGGCTCGGCAGCTTGGACACGCCCCATGTCGGGCGCTTTCTATTGAACCGGACAATGCCTTCCGACATTCGGCCCGTGTGTACTAGGCTTTACCCATTATCTGCAGATGATTTCCCCATTTTCCTCTACAGCAGTGTGAACCGAAGCACTCAGTTCTACTAATAATTACTGTATGTTCAGAGTTGTCAAAATCACAGCTAAAAAGCTAGATGCACAGCTGATCTGACACACTCCTATGCTCGGCCAGCTGAAGTAGAGAGCAAGAAAGACATTAGGGGTGTAATAGACCCCTGTTGTCCACATAAGGAGAACCTGCCACCTGCCCAATACTTTATCATAGGGATCTTGCTAGCAATAAAGTTTAATAAAAGACATAAACAAATCAAAAAGTGTAAACATTAATATATTATAAAATAAAAAAATATTTAAAAAACAATAAATGTTAATCCCCCCCGTTGCCCACCCACATGTGTGAAAACATGTCTGTGTCGTGAGTATATGGATGTAAATGAAGATTGAGCCACACATCTTATATACCACTGTAAATGCCAGGGTGAGAATTCTATGCCACATTTTTTTTTATTGTTTTGTGGGCTCACATAGTTTTGAGTTTTGACACATCAGGTATTTATTTACTACAATACCTCATCTTCAAAAAATTGGGGAATTTAAACAGTTAAACAGTTGAAAAAATATTGTGCAACAAACAATATTGCAACTACCATTTTTTTATTCTACAGGGTGTCTGCTTTCAGAAATTGTATAATGCTCTGGGGGGGGGGGGGTTTAAGTAATTTTGTAGCAAAAAATTGCAAATTGTAACATGTGCCAAAAATAAAAATTTGTCAAAGCAAGCTTAAGCTCCAACTTGGTAATGGAAAACGGAAATGATAATTGGAATTATCACCTTGTGCTGCTGGAAGGCTTTTATCAAATGTTAACACTACCTGTAACCTGTTGAAATTTTGTCTGCAGCAGTCAGCTGGCATCAGCACAGACAAGAAAAAGTCACTTGAGTGAAATTAAAGGCTGTTTTAATTCATTAAAGATACAATACTACTGTATATTGTGATATGTCAGTAATGTATTTGTAGCGCCCTGCTCCTAATAAGCAGACGCTATTATTTTGTAAATTTAAGTTTGTCTGTTTCTGTTTAATATATGTATGTCATAATATAAGTAAACTACACCAAAATCCCTAATTAAAGCAAAAATCTGCACCACTATTAAAGTGGTAGCAAAGTCCACTTTCAACTTGTACCTACAGGTAAGCCTATAATAAGGCTTACCTATAGGTACAGTGAATATCTCCTAAACCTGCACTGTTTAGGAGATATTCACATGGGATGCAGCTGGTGACGTCACTGGTGTATGCGCTCTGAAGGGACAGCATACCCGTGCTGTACCGTCATAGCTCTGTGCTGGGGCTCCCACGCACATGTGTAAGAGTGATGCCCCCAACCCTGCATACAGCCAGAGCCCGTGAACCTGGAAGGAAGACTGGGTGAACATGGATGCGCTGGGGAGCCGTGATGATGTTGCGCTAGAGGGCCCTGTGTTCAGGTAAGTCTGTCATAATGTGTTAGTATGCGGTACTTACTAGCACATTATGGCATAGCGCTGCTGGGGCTAAATTTTTTTTTATTTTTTTGGGTGCTGGCTCACTACCGCTTTAATAAAGTCAATAAATGATTGAAAAGCATAAACAACTACCGTATACACTCGAGTTTTTCAGCACATTTTTTTGTGCTGAAAGTGCCCCCCTCGGCTTATACTTGAGTCAAGCACTTTTCTGCAAATTTTGGGTTCCTAGCACCAAGTGGCCCCAGGATACGGGGCCGCAAAGTCGGGTTGGAAAATGTAATTTTTTGCTGCAGAAAAGTGATTGACATTTTCCGACCCGACTTTGGGGCCTCATATCTCAGGGCCACTTGGTGCTAGGAACCCCAAAAATGTGCAAACCATTACAACATATCAACATTTGGGGTTCCTAGCACCAAGTGGCCCCAATAAACAGGGCCCCAAAGTCGGTAAACTGTGTCCATCTGCAGCAATGTAATTTCGGGACCCTTTGGGTCCAGAGACCCCAAATTGGCTGCAGCTAGGGGGCATCTAGAAACCATTAACTACCAAGTTTGAAGTTCAGGGGACCTATGGCTGCAAATGGGCACACTGAGGCTGCAAATAGGCATTGTTGACCCTATTTTCCACTTACAGTAGCTGCGCATTTCTCACCCTAGGCTTATACCCGAGTCAATACGTTTTCCCAGTTTTTTGTGGCAAAATCAGGTGCCTCGGCTTATATTCGGGTCGGCTTATACTCTAGTATATACGGTATTTAAATCTATCAATTTATACATTTCAGTACTTTACTATTAACAGTTGTTCAGATTTTTGTATCAGTAAGTTTCCTTTTTATTTGCACACCCAGTGGTGCAAGTTCACATGTGAAGCATG
Source organism: Lithobates sylvaticus (assembly GCA_028564925.1). Taxonomy (NCBI): domain Eukaryota; kingdom Metazoa; phylum Chordata; class Amphibia; order Anura; family Ranidae; genus Lithobates; species Lithobates sylvaticus. The sequence continues at coordinate 312,750,794 of CM053029.1, read as the reverse complement.
TTGCCACATTAAAATATAGTCTAATGAAGACTCAGGAGTGTCCTTAGGTGACACAGCCATACAGTTTTTACTCAAAATTAAGTGAGATAGTAGAATTACAATAACTGATGATTCTTTTCATGGCAAAGATGAACATGCTCAGTGCTCCATTTAACAGACTTCTGAAATAATAACAGTACAATGTTTTATTTGTTAGGCAATGAAGAAATTTTCAAACAAAATGATGTGAGCTCTCTCATAAGTGACTTATGCCGCGAACACACAGTCGGAATTTACGATGGAAACAGTCCGATGGGAGCTTTTTAATGGATTTTCCGACCGTGTGTATGCCCATCTGTCTTTTTCTGTCGGAATTTCCGACGGACTTTGGATTGAGAACCTGTTCTCAATTTTTCCGACAGAAAACCTTTCTATTGGATTTTCCGATCGTGTGTATGCAATTCCGACACGCAAAATTCCGACACATGCTCGGAAACAATTCGACGCATGCTCGGAAGCATTAAACTTCCCTTTTATAGTGTTGTTGAACGTGTTTTATGCCGCTGTGTTACTGACCGTCGGAATTTGGTGTGACCGTGTGTAGGCAAGACAGTTTGAGCGAAATTCCGTCGGAATTCCGACTGGAAAACCATTAGAGCTTTTTCCAACGAGAATTCCGACCATGTGTACGCGGCATTAGGCAATTTTTTCATGTGAAGATTGAAAGGAAATAAATCAAGATTAGGGGTATTGTCTGCTTTGATGTACCGTTAAATCCGATACCAGATCTGGGAGATTTGCCCTTTGAGATAAAGAAACATATACACAGCAGGTTTCTCTCCGAGCAAATCTAATCTTTATTCTTGGGTGTCGATATAAGAGGGCTTTTCAGAAAGTACCGCCCTTTAACAGATTATCCAATCATATACAGAGACACACAAGTACAGTCTGACGCCCACAGTGAAACTAATTATTTCTAAAATATCACGTGCTTTACGAGAAATGAAACTCAACAGAAGATTACAGTATTATGGGAAAACGAAACTAGAATAGCAGGACTTGAGCATACTTCACAAAATGGATGTTAGAGACACACAAAATGGAAGCTGACTATAATACAAAGAAGTAGTTAAACTAAATATCCCTTCAATCCCTCTTAGATCATATAAGATGATCTCTACATTCTATGTTGTGCTTTAATACTTCTTTGGGGCTGTGGCATAGATTGCCTGATGACTCTTCATGTATGTCATGTGAGATAGAACCTTATCATCAGGAGATCGAAGGTGCGCAATTATGTAAGTGCAACATTTAAAACAGAGGTAAAGAATCAGAGCAAGGATAAATACCATAACAAGGACAATGTCTTTTAACCATAAAAATATACCTCCAAGCTCAAATCCTACATTGACAAATGGGATCCATGTTTTAGCAATGTCCCTAGCTTCCTGCTGGAGCTGGCCTCTTGTGGATGTCCCCTTTTATAATCCCCTACCATTCCCATGACAGATAACAAGGATACAAGGAAACACCATCCCTTAACATGGAGGGGCACCCAGGGATAACACACTTTCCTACAACATACATGGATACTTTGTCCCAGTGCAAAAGGTCCCTTAGCAACAAACTCATGAGTGTACTTGTCCTGTGTTGCGATTTTATAAATTAGTGTAATATTTCACCTACATTTTTAGAGAAAAAGAAAAAGTTATGCAAAGTACAGTTTAACCCTGGGTCAGTTACTTGAAACAGTGAGCAGGCAGGGGCAGAGACTCCGGATTCGCACATGGAGATATTAAATATTGACCTGCTGCAGAAAGAGGGGTTAGTCTGTGTCTCATTCCCTAAATTAAAACACCAAACAGGGGAATGACTTCTACCTGCTATTGGAAAGGTAACAATGTTGTTTATGTACAGAGTGGATATGTTAGTCAAGAATACAGGAGGAGTCTCATTGAGAAAGGAGGAAACATTTAAAGGTACAGCCAAAAGGGCAATTCGGGCAGGGCTAGGATGTAATATTATCATTATTATTATTATACATGATTTATATAACCGTTTGCGCAGCGCTTAATATGCTACATATTCAACATTCTTCATACCCTGATTTTTTTAGCATAAGCATACTTAAATTTTAGCAAAAGCATCTTATCAGTAAAACTATCTCCAATCTCTCTCTTGGTTCTAGCTTGTGTCAATATAATGTTCTTGTGTGTGTGTGTGTGTTTGTGTTCCCACAGATACTTTTAATTGCACCCAAATCTTCAGGGTGGTAGATACAGTTAGTGGTGATCCAGGTGGGTAGGAACACTGTCAGAGAGATCAGGATTAGTGGGCAGAATGCCTTGTCAGAAGTCTGTGGTGAAGTAAGTGAGGTCATCTTCTCTGGCCGGACCTGCTTTCCCAGGAACTCCTTCATCTGCTTGGACTTCTGCTTGAGGGCCTCCTGTATCCAAGATCTCCTTCTTGCTCTTGGGGCTTTGGGCAACCGTATTTACTCTGTTGGCATGGATCCAGGACTGGCAATTTTTTCACTAGGATGGCTGTTCTGGTCACTGCAACCACTGTGGTAGGAGGTCCAAAGGATACTCTTGCTTCTTATTTCTGTTCAGCTGATGGACCACCACAGTGTCTCCCAATTTGAAGGGGTGAGTAGTTTCCTGTGAAGAAAAAGAAAAGGTGCGAGCAACATTTCTCTCAACTGTTTACAATGTTTCAACCAATTACCTTACATATTCTTCCTGTAATAAGTCTAAATCTCCCTTTTCTATCATTAAATGTGCTCTGGCCCATGGGGTGGGGAAAAATCGACCCATCAAGACATCAAAAGGTGAATACACTGTTGTCTTGGAAGAGTCATTCTTATTTCTGCCAGGACTGCTGGGAGGACCATCTTCCAGTTGGCAAATGTTCCTCCTGTGGCCTTTCTTATTTTGTCTTTTTTTATTGTTCTGTTTATTCTTTCTACTATCCCTGAGCTTTGAGGGTGTTAGGGAATGTGAAACTTCAGTTCTATCTTGAGAGTTTTTACCCAGTCCTGGCAGACCCTTGATACAAATGTAGGTCCATTGTCTGTCTGAGTTTATAAGAAGTGGGCATCCCCATCGAGGAATGATTTCCTGAACGAGAATCCTCACTACTGTTTGTGCATCTTCTTTTGTGGTGACAAAAAGTTCAACTCAACTTGAGAACTTGTCCACAATTTCCAAAAAATATTCCTGTCTTTTGCCTAGTTTGGGCATGTGTGTGAAGTCAATCTGCAAATGTGTAAAAGGAATTGTTGGATATATCAGGTGTTCATGTTCGGCCTTGTGTGGGTTGTTCCTGATACATGTGATGCATCTTGCTACATACAATTGGCCAGGAAAGTTCTGTAATGTAAAAGTTTTTTCTCCAATAGTTTACACGTGGCTTTCCAGCCTCTGTGACCTATTCCATGGAAATGGGAAATAAAAATGATGCATAAAAAGTGATGCACTAGCTACAAAAGTGATGCACTAGCTACTGGTATACATGGCTTCCCCTCTTTGCAGAGAAATCCAGTCTTTGGATCTTTCTGCACACCTATTTTGTCCCAACCTCTGAGATCAGCTTCGTTTGCCATACCTGCAAATCTGAAAGAACCTGATCAAAAAAACAAAAAACAAAAAGAAAACAACAATTCTGGTGCTAGCATGGGCATTTGGATCTGTGCATTTTGTGAAGTAGCAGCTTGTTTAGCAGCTAATCAGCCAGAGCATTTCCCTTGGCTATCTGTTTGTTGGCCTGTGTATGCTCTGCAGTGTTGTGGAAGATACAGACCTGGGTGATGTGTCTTGGTGAATGAGGTCTATGCAATCATGTTGTGGCACAACCTCATTCTGCTCTCCTTTTAATCCTAAAAGGGCATTTGTATTGGTGCTGGTCCTGAAGTGGGAGAAGCATATTTGATGTGCAATTTTTTATTGGACATCAAGATCAACTCATAGCCGCTCAACCTTTTGAGCAGACATGTGCTGCGTATGTACATTTTTCATACATTGTGGGTGGTGTTAAGTGTAGTGTCGTGCCACAGAGTGAGAGAAGTGGCCATCTCAAAACCATCATCGAATAGGATGCCTCTGAGACACACAGGCATGCCTTGAACCTGCACCGAAACCATCTTTGAAAAAAATAATAGGGCGCAACTTGCCTCCATGCTCCTGAGCGAGGACACCTGACACGTCCTTACAATTTTCCCTTGCAAACAAATGAAACATTTTTCCTGCAAACTAATTAAACATTTTTCCTAGTTAGGGAGGCCGAGCCCTGGAGCCATTACCATAGCATTTTTCAAATACACAAAAGCATTGCACATTTCATTTGACCATTTTATACAATCTGGCATGTGTAAACCTGTGGCTTGTCTCAGGAGATTGTAGTAGGAACAGTCAGGTACTCATTGGCGGCAGTAACCAATCATAATTACCAAGAAAGGTGAACATGTCTTTCTTAGCAAGTGGGCGGGGCAGACCCACAAGAGCCATAGCTCTTCTGTGATTGACTTTCCTTTCTCCTTTTGAGAGTACAAAACCAAAATATTCAACCTTTTCTGACACCATTGCAATTTTTCTTTGACACTTTGTGACCACTTTCAAAAATACATTTCAAAAGATCCCTCCCATCCTCCAGGGCGGCCACCCGAGTAGAACTGCAGACGAGGAAATCATCCACATACTGCAGCAGAGATGAACAATGTCCTGGTGTCCAAGCTCTGAGAGTAGTTTGGACTAGGCTACAAGGGAGTCTATATAGCCCTGGGGCATTCTGCACCATGTTAGTTGGCGGTTTTAAAAAAAAAAAAAAACATAAAGCAAAGATTGGTTGTGCCTCCTCATCCACAGGGACGGAAATAAAAATGCGTTCAATAAATCAATCACAGTAAAATACTCTGCATCGTAATGTATGGCGGTAAATATTGATGGCACATCAGGCACTTTTGGGGCAATCGGTACCACTAGGCTATTGATGGCCCTTAGGTCTTGTACAAACCTATAGTCACAATTGCCTTCTTTACTTTTCTTACCTTCTCTTTTGTTAATATAGAACAAGGTAATTTCCCTTTAAGATCCCTTTTTTTTTTCAAACTCAAACTCATTCTGCTATTCTCTGTGTCCTTGCTGCTCTGTGCTGCTCTGTTATCTGGGTTATGGAATGTAAGGGGGGAGGAAGCGGGCGCCTGATAAAGGCATGGAGAAAGTTAATTTAACCTCTAAATTCACCATTCCATGGCTCTGCTAACCTATCTTGGGCAGCTTTTGGGCTAGGATGCCATAGGGAGCCCCGGGCCAGCCAGAGATCTCCCACAGCATCTTCTTCATACATTATTATTTACAACCAAACTAATTATTTTTTTTTTGAACCATGTTGGCAAAAAGCCAAACATCCAAATCTTCACTTTCCCTGCATAGCAGCAAAAGGAATCATTACCTTAAGAAAATATTATTAACACTATTATTTTCTGCTAACTCTCTAGTCAAAACATTCATACATAAATCATTAAGAATAAACATCAATACATCACCGGATACTGTAGCATTACTCTGTGTTTCGATCGGGAACTTCCATCAATCACAAAAGAACCCGGAATTCATAGGAAGGCACGTCTGTCGCTCTTAAATCTAAGTCCTATGATAACACGGAGCAGTGGAAGGCGTTGTCTTACCTTACAAACGCTGACAAATTCCACACAGACAGTTTACAAGTTAACTTATCATCTACGCAAAGATAAGAAAAGCAAAGAGATCGGTTTTGTCCAGCACACCTTAGCAGACTTCTTGTTTTGTTTTGTAATTACAGTACTGTATTATCATTAATCTACGGACTTCTCAAAAGTCCTGGAACCTACCCAAGGTTCTCTGACTGTTCATCCCGAACAGACGCTGCGCAGACTTATAAATGGACTTCTCAGAGCCCATAAACCCATCTAGGGTTAACTGTTCACCCAAAACAGCTGTAGCTTCTAAAGCATATGCTATCACACAGAATAGCTATCCCGTTCAGCCTTCAAGGCTACGGGTGCTGTTATCTCAACAGCGCTTGACTTTCTTCAAAGTCTAAAAACTATTTCTACATAAATCACAGGTCCCATTAAAGGAACGATTTCTAAATAGAGGTCACGGTGAGAGAAGATATATATCAAGTCTACTCACGACATATAATAATCGATACCGGAACGAGCTTCCAAACTGAAAGGAAATAAATCAAGATTAGGGGTATTGTCTGCTTTGATGTACCGTTAAATCCGATACCAGATCTGGGAGATTTGCCCTTTGAGATAAAGAAACATATACACAGCAGGTTTCTCTCCGAGCAAATCTAATCTTTATTCTTGGGTGTCGATATAAGAGGGCTTTTCAGAAAGTACCGCCCTTTAACAGATTATCCAATCATATACAGAGACACACAAGTACAGTCTGACGCCCACAGTGAAACTAATTATTTCTAAAATATCACGTGCTTACGAGAAATGAAACTCAACAGAAGATTACAGTATTATGGGAAAACGAAACTAGAATAGCAGGACTTGAGCATACTTCACAAAATGGATGTTAGAGACACACAAAATGGAAGCTGACTATAATACAAAGAAGTAGTTAAACTAAATATCCCTTCAAAGATGAGATAAGAAAAAGCAAAATAATTGCAGAGCTGTTTTCTGCAGATCATTTGAAAAGAATTTGGGCACCAATAAAATGTATTTTAGAAGTCTCCTCTACAGGCAATCACTACCCAATGTGCATGAATTGTTTTGGGCTCCTTGCAAGCTTTATTCTATGAATTGTGAGAGGGAAATTGTCAATAAGTATTTTTCCGCAGTAAACCATTCATGAGACAGGGATGCCCGGGAATAGTACTTAACAAGTTTATTCTACACTTTTGTTCTTTAAGTCAGTAAACAAACATGGTTCATTGCAGGAAGGCAATCCATAGCATAGAACAAATAAAATACCTGATCATCTGAGTAACTAACCAATGTGGGTGTTCCCTAATGGGTACCGCAAACAAACAGATAACATATGTATCTTTTTAGAATTCTGTCAGCAGTTTGCCTTCAGAAAGTTATTTTTTCATAAAAGTGCACCTGTATTTTAAGGCTCTGAGGTACTTTTGCAACAATTTTAAATATATGGAGATACTTCTAGCTACTGGTGCTTTTTTGCTAGCTTCCAGATCAGATAGACACATTTGCTTACAGTGTATAAGGATCTGAACATAACTGTATTGTATTCTGTTAGGAGCATGTCTTTACACCCATCTTTGCTTTTCCAGGAAATGCTCCCAGGCCTCCCATTACTGCATTTCCAGGATTCCCAGGGACTTCAGGGCTTCCAGAATCTCTGCAAATACCTCCGATGGTGCTTGCAGTATCCTCACCAGGACTTTCAGAACTCTTATGCCCCGTACACACGGTCGGAAAATCCGACCACAAAATCCATCTGATTTTTTCCAACGGATTTTGTCAGAAACTGGTGTTGCATACACACGGTCGGCCAAAGTTATCAGGAAATTCCGATCATTCTGAACGTGATGACCTTCGTCCATTACGATGGGACTACGTTCACGTTAGTAGCCAATAGCTTTGGTCTCATGATTTGATCTGAGCATGCGTGGCACTTTGTCCGTCGGAATTCTCGACACGCGATTGGAAAAAGTCTGATAGGATTTTGTTGTCGGAAAATTTGAGATCCTGCTCTCAAATTTTTTCCATCGGAAATTCCGACGGAAAAAGTCCGATGGAGCCCACACACTGGTAGATTTTCCGAAAACATGGTCCGATCGAACATTTTCCGTCTGAATTTCCGACCATGTCTATGGGGCATTACTCTCAAAACTCCTGCCAGGATGTCACATTTGGGGCATTGGCTGTGTCCATGCAGTCCCATGCAGGTAAATTGCCCTTACATGGGGTATGTATTTATATGCCCTGTGTGAACGAGGGCTAGCATTTGCGCCTACACAGACCCCTGTTTGGTTTGCACCAGAACTTTTGAAAAAACAAAAAAGTTTGGCCCATTAAAGTCAATGGGACCCGAACGTCAAAATTCAAAAGTGCTTATATGCAAGTAATTGGACATACAATGGTTATAGGGTACTAGGTCCTGCCCTGGGGGACATGAAAAAATTGAATTTTTAAATGTCCAGTGTTTTTTTGATGTTTAAAGTGAAAGCATATAAATGAAAAATTCCTTCCAATATAGTGCCTGGGGGGGGGGGGGGTCCCCTTAGTCTACCTTTAAAGTGGCAGATCTGAACCATGTCTAGAATCTGCTGCAGCAATAATTGCATTTATAAAGCCAAAAATAAAGAAATTTTCCCTGCAAGCTGTCTTTATTTCGCTCAGCAACAGCTGGGGAGCGAGTGTGTATGATGATGCCACAATGCATCAGTAGTGCACTGGGAACAAGATTAGAGATCTTTTGGATACATTCTGGTGTCACTTTGACTTTGGATAGAAGTAACGGGTGGGTAAAAATTGGTCTTTGGGTGTCGGTGGCGCCTTCCCACCTTAACCATATAGAGGTAATCTTGATGAAAGCAAGAATTGGCCTTTCTGTAAAAAATTGCAATGATATGCACCTGTCAAACAGGTGCAGAAGAATTACTCTTTGTGGACAAGGAGGCAGGTTTATCCACTCAACTTCAGGGGACTGCACACTTGTCCCTGCTTGCGTGACATAGGATGAGGAGGATGATGAAGGTTTAGTAAGCCAGTCTACCACCTCCTCTGCATGCTGTGGCTGGATAGCATGGGCAATCTCACTAAACAGAAAAAATTATGCCCTGTCTGAGGACTGATGACCACCACGTCCACCTTTGCCTGTGGACACATTTGTTTCTGGTCCCCTTATAGTACCAAGGGAACATCTGCCTCTTCTTGTTGTCCTCCCAGACATTATTGGGAGGGAGGTAGCGGTGCTTATAAACAAATGTAAAGAAGAAGTGGAAATCTGTACGTAGATGCAATTTAATCTATGTGGTATGTGGTAAGTGGTGTTTGGTGCACTTGAATTTGAGTACTCACACTACACAGACACACTCCACGGATACACTATAATATACTGCAATATAATGCACCAAACATACAGTGATGCACAGAACTATATGGCGTTAAACTGGCAGTAATGCACACAGAAGTAAATGGCGTTAAACTGGCAGTAACGCACACAGAACTATATGGTGCTAAACTAGCAGTAGCGCACACAGAACTATATGGCGTTAAACTGGCAGTAACGCACACAGAAGTGTGGCAGATAATGCAGGTAACCAGGACATTGGGAAGTGTTGGATGATGAAGATTCTCCTGGATGTTCTGGAGGCCATAGCTCTTGATGAGAGTGAAGTGAGAACTCAACATTCACTGTTTTAAGTACATTTTTTAAAGTCTTCTTTTTCAACTACTTCTTTTAGAACAGTTTTCAAATGACTGAGTTACTTCATTTTATTTAGTCACTCCAGAGCCAGAGATGGCAAATATGCACACTTCCAACCCTAGTTTTGACACATTAGTGTAACAGTAACAGGTGGGTTTATTTTCATTGAAAATCCTATGCCTGACACTCATGGTGATGAGCTATAATTTTAGATGAACACAAAGTCATGAAAGCTTATTACTACTTCTGGATGTCAAAAGAGAATATGAATTATTATCCAAAATGTCTATGTTTATATTCAACAATATACTAAATGCCCACAAAATGTTGCACTTGGATTAGCTAGATACATTTTAAAGACATTGTTTGTTACTAAAATATAACGTTTTCAAATGCACATGGTTGAAAATGCTTAATTAAAATGATAAATATTTGCCCAAGTTGTTCTCTGTTTCTTGTTCTTTTTAGTTGAGTGTCATTCATTTTTGATGTATTTATGCTATGAAGGTATTCATGTGTGATCAGAAAATGATTACATGCTATATTAGAATTACGGCTATAGACAATAATACAAAAAACATTTCTCTTGTGTACACTCTTTAAACCCCTAAACTCCCCCTAACAAATCACTGAGTTAGTTAAAAAAAAAATTAAGCCAAAGCAGTTTTCCTTACCTAAATCCATGGTTACATTACTCTGTGCCCCAAGTCTTCTATTTTCTTATCCAGAGGAGGAGGTGACTTTGTTTTTTTCCATGGATGAAGAGGACACTTTCCATTGGTTGTCCAATGTTGTAGTCATTTTAACATACAGAAGACTGCAGTGTAATGATGTGACCAGAGGGTGTGGGTACAAAATGCAGTGCTGGATTCATTTGTCATGCCAGGACATATATGGCAGATCTGAGTAGGGAAATTACTACCTAATGGTCTTCTTTTAACAAGTAGGTGAGAGGGGGTGGAGGGAGGAATGAAATAAGTTAGAGTTTTGCCTGAAAATGGGCTTATAAAGTTGATAAATCCTAATTGACATTTATATAATTTGCTAAGCATTATAAACAATCACTTTTTTTTTCTTTTAGAAATATTATTTTCATCTACCTTGTAGCATCTCATTGCTGCTGATCTCCTGTAGCCTCTCTGCAACTACTTCCCATATACTGTACATGCATACACTTCAGTTTTTCCTGCATGGCATTTTTCACTAAAATATACGGTACTGAGAACAGAAATTATAACAGCAACCAATATTACCTACTGAACTTGGATTTTGCTTCCAGTTCTACTGTGAGGTACAGGACAAAAGCCATCATCTGCGTCTTGAAAAGATGAATAAATTGTACCTAAACTATCCATTAGGGATGAAAGATGTGATTTAGCTGTGAAATTACTGACTTTGCTACAGTGGAAACCCTGTGTTACACATTTTTCTGTTTGGGTTAAAACTTCTTAAAAAAAAAAAGATATATCCCTTTTTTATATGCCGAGGTTGTGGAGTTTTTAGGGGGTGCATTTAGGACAGTTTTATTTATTTTTACTTGGTGTTCTTTATTTTTGTTTTCCCCATTAATTGTGTACTGACAATTTTTTTTTTTTTACCACCTGTTTTTTGTTTGTTTTTTCTGTAAACATACTGTGAAGGTTTAGCCTTCATCCTTTCTACAGAAAATAGTTGTGTACATTGGGATCAGCAGACTGCTAAAGATTTTTTAGACAGGACAATTGAGGACAGACTAATAAGCATATGGGTATCATATGGGCCAGCTGATAATTCAGAGCTTCTGGGTCAAATGGATAACCAAGGATCAGCAAATTTGAAATTTCACTGAAATTTCTGCAAAAAATCTGAAAATTAAAAAAAAAAAGTCATCATTTTGGCAAATGCATGAGCATTAATGAGGAAAGAGAAATTCATGTTTTTTTTAAGAGTACAATTGACTTTAAATAGTTCCTGAGCATCACAAAGGTTACATTGAACTACATTGGAGATTTTCATGTTCTACAAAAAGAGCCCTATTAGCCTCATTATTTGTTTTCTTCACGGGAAAAAAAAGACAGATAGTGACAATACACAGATAATAATTAAATGCAAAAAAAGAACTATCCAAGACAATCCACTAAGGGGTGTATTTATTAAAAGTCTGCAGTTATTTGACTTGGAGAAAAAGTAGCGTAATAACATTTAGTTTTGCCTTCAATCACACAGAATGATTATAGGATGAATGCAGTTTCACGAGACACATACAGTAGCTTTGCAATTTGTTTTTATAAATATACTCACAAATAAAATCAGCTATACTACTCTAAATACATCCAAAACTCAACCTTCTTAAAGCAGGAGTCCACCTGAAAAAAAATTATTAAAAGCCAGCAGCTACAAATACTGCAGCTGCTGACTTTTAATAAATGGACACTTACCTTTCCTGGGGTCCAGCAATGTCGGCAGCCGAGGCCGAGCAATCGCTCGGCTCTCGGCTGCTGCCGGTGATGTGTTGAATGTCTCCCGTCGGATAGTGTTATGCACTTGCGCAGTATGGAGGACAAGGAGCCTGCGCAGTGAGTCCAGGTTCAAGCCCCAGCATCCAAGTGGACATAGAGTTAGAATAAAAAATAGCCGAGCGAAGCGAGGCAGTTCCCGAAGCATGGCAAGTGAAGCGAGCCCACGAGGGGCCCTGTTACTATGTGTTACCATATGTCCACTTGTATGGTGGGGCTTTAACCTGGACTCAGTGCGCAGGCACCATTCATCTTCGGAGACTTTCAGAGTCTCCTTGTCCTCCGTACTGCGCAAGCGATGCGCCTGCGCAGTGCGGGGCGGACACTATCCGATGGCTGGACAGTTTTTGTCAGAACACCGGCAGCATTCTCGGTGAGGGAATCAGGAAGTGAAGCGTTGCGGCTTCACTTCCCGGTTCCCTACTGCGCATGCGCGAGTCGCGCAGTGCAATGAGAATCATCCACGCTGTCTCTGGGACCCGTGTGTGTCCCAGCAGACAGCACGGCGGGACAGGAAGAGGCATAGACTCCCGTGGGAGTCTATGCCCGGAAGTGGGTGCAAATACCTGTCTTAGAGGGTTCCGTAAAGCGCTTTAATAAGCTTTAATAAGTAAAATAGGAAGAATACATGTTTTTTTTTTTTTTTTTTTTTTTTTAATGCAAACATTGTCTAAGCAGCTCAAAGAGTGAAACTGAGAGGTTCCACTTTGGCAAAATTTTAGCTAAATCAGTAATTTTTCAGCAAAAAAAAGTATTTTTTATGGTCAATGTCAAATGTCTTCAATGTGTACAGTACTGCACAGACACAACCAGAAAACGAACAAAAACATTGTAATTCCTTAAAACACACCTTCCTCTATGGTATACCCTTTTAAAAACGCAAAACATTTTTTCAGTATATAACAGCTTATAGTGGAGAATTTGTGAATTGTGGAGGATATTCATGACCTAAACTATATTAGGATGACCCTTGCAAAATGTAATTGCATTTTTTTGGGATTTTTAGATGTGTCTTTTATCTCTGGTGAAAAGATGAAGGAAGTATGGTGATCAGTGGTGGCTGGTGCTCAAAATGTTTGGGGGGACTTAAACTGAACATTTCTGAAAAAAAGAAACATTAATTGCAGCCTCACTGTGCCCATCAAACGCAGCCACTGTGTGCCCATCAAACGCAGCCACTGTGCCATCAAAAGCTGCCACTGTGTCCATCAAATGCTGCCACCGTGCCATCAAATGCTGCCACCGTGCCATCAAATGCTCCCACTGTACCTATCAAACACTGCCACTGTGCCATCAAACCCTGCCACTGTGCCATCAAACACTGCCACTCTGCCATCAAATTCTGCCACTGTGCCCATCAAATGCTCCAAGCACCTGATTGGCAGAGAGGCGGTTCAGTGTTAGGAAAGCAAATATTCATTCGCTTTTCTAACACAGCTGGGTGAACTGCGAACGCCAAGCATGGCGCTCGCTGTTTACCTTTTGATGCCTATTAGAGCCTATGGCTCTAATTAGGTGCTTCAAAAAACACCCCCCACCACTGTAATTCAGGCGCCCAGTGCCCGAAAAAGGGTCGGGCGCCTGAATAGGGGGTGGCAGCGGCGGCCATGGATAGATTCATGCTATGCATGAATCTATCTATTGGTGATAGAGGGGGTGTCGCCCATGCGCCCTTATGGATGCACTGCCACTGATGGTGATGCCCTCATTATCGAGTTTCTATGATGCTGCAAATTAAGTTAGGGATATGCTATTACAAGCAGGGCATAGCATTTTTAAATCTTGCACAACATCTTCAGAATTGCTTCTGTCCAGAACATGAAGGCTTTGATAGAACCAGCTTTTTTCTGCTTTATAATGGTATGACACCCAAAACCAAAAATGTAACATATTACAGTATACAAATCCTTTGATATGGAGGCTGCATTCGTTTTCTTTTTAGGCTTTTTCCCCCCTCTTGTTTTCACCTGGTGATCTGGCCAGTAACACACCTCCTTTATTACAGTGCCCCCAATCTGGATGAATGAAAACATGGGCCCCATTAGACAGCAGCATTGTCAGTCTGGGAGGAGGGGAGTGGTAGATAGTGTAGCAGATTTAGATACACAAACAAATTAAAGTCAAGCTCCATCTAATACTTTATAAGCAGTGAAAGAAAATAGTTTTTTTTGGGGGGGGGGGATACATTTTTTACATAAATAAAAACTGATCATTGTAAGCAACCCTGCAAGTGTTAAATGGTTTGTCTAATCTCTGTAACTGATACCTTCTGCTGGAGAGCTTGTTATTTTGAAAAACAACAAACTTACTTACTGGATCACAAAATAAAATAAAGCCTAAAAAAACTGAATGCAGCTCTTAGAATTGGTAAGCTGCAAAATAATAAATGTTTGCTTTTGGGTTTGTTACCACTTTAAATCTTACCTAAATCCACTCTCACTTTGACTTCTGTTTCTCTCTTCTGTTTCTCTCTACTATCCTAAGTAACACTAAGATCTAAAATACCTACTCTTTACTTAGGATCACAGAAGCTGAACTCAGCTAAATATACAAATTAAATGAACACATGGGTGAAGTTTTACCTGCCAAAGGATTTTGAATTCTGTCCAACCAGGTTTTGAGGTGTACACAGCTCTGCCACATGGTAACCCTTCTAATGTCGCGTACACACGATCGGAAATTCGGCCAGCAAAAGACCGATGAGAGCTTTTGGTCGGAAAATGTGACCGTGTGTATGCTCCATCTGACTTTTGCTGGCCGAATTTCCTTCAGCAAAAGATTGAGAGCATGTTCTCAATTTTTCAGATGGAAAAAGTATCGAAAATTCAGTTTGTGTGTATGCAATTCCGATGCGCAAAAAAACACGCGTGCTCAGAATCAAGTACGAGACGGAGCCGCTCAGTCTGGTAAAACAACTGTTCGTAAATGGAGATGGCAGTGTGACGAATGTCGTCACACTGCAACTTGTTTAATCTTTCGATGCAGCGCATTATCTTCTTCTTTATAATGCTAGAAGAATGACGTTGTTTTGCTGCTCATATTCACACAGAGTTCCTGAATAATCTTTTTTGTTTTTCAAGCCAGATCTCCCTAATAATGTTTAGAATTAATTTTTATAGTCATTTTTTTTTTAATCAAGATCTCCTGTTGTTTTTTATTATTTTTTTTTGTTATTTTATAGTGATCTCCCTTTTTGTTTGTTTTTTGTATGTCACTGTTCCACAACACCATTATTATCTTGTATTTGTAAATCTCAAGGAGGTTGGTTGGTGCCCCTTGTTAATTTGACATTGTATTTTTTAAATGTACCTGCCTACTCACACACAAACTGTCCATTTTGAAGTAAAACACATAGGCAAGTATTTCTGAAAACAAAATATCCATTTATTCTGGGTCATAAAAAATAAAGAGGAAGGCAACAGAGAAACTGGTGAAATTTGGAAACCCTTCTTACCCCAGGGCAGACATCAATAATTTTACAGTCAAAATGGGTGGCCTGAGGAGTCCTTATAATAGTAAGCACAATCCGGTCTAGGACTACAAGAGATCAGGAACAGCAGCAGATGACAAATCTGTACCCAGGCTGTGGTCATACAACAGCCTGCATCTTTTGCCAGACCAGACTGAACCCAGGCCTTCACTCTCTGGTCTTCCTTAGACACTCCCTTCCAGGCTGTGGCTGTGGTGTTGGAGGTGTGGCAGGAGGTGGAGGAGGAGGACCTGGAGGAGGAGGAGGAGGACCATGGTTCAACTCACAAATGTGGCTTTGACTTTTGAGTTGGACCCTCAACCCCTTATTTAGGGCTTGTAACATTACTTCCTCACATAAGAGGCATTGGCCCTCCTCCATTTCCAGCATTTTGCAGGCTGTAATGTACGCAAAGTCCTCGTGAACACTGTGGGGGGTTCTGAGGGCCGCAGTAGCCTTCAGAAATAGGCCAATTGCTGCCTCATTCACATTACTCCTCTTCCTGACACTGTTTGGTGGAAGGCGGAGGGGAGGGAACTGCAATTCCGGCAGGCTACTGGGCCCGGCCACCTCCTGTCTGCCACTTTCCACACCCTGGCTCAGGCTTTTCTGTGTATAAAAAGGGGACATCATTTTTAGTTTTTGGTTCATCAATCACACACAATTTTCATCTCATGACTGTTGCAAATTTAATATTAATAAATAGAAAAGACTATCAGTCTGACCCCAGCATTTTTCATTCTTGTACCAATGATTTGTGGCCACTACTGTCTATTAATATGTAAAACACTTTGTGAAATCAAAAATTATCATATATTTAACATCATTAATTTGACAACCATAAATATTTTGAAGAATGCTATACCTGGCTCAAGCTGGGCTCCTCCACATGTTGCTGCCTGGAAGGCCCAGGTTGGATGTCAGAAGCCTCAACTGGGGGGGAGGAAGCGTTGGAGGAAGACTGGAGAGTGCTGGCCTGGGTTCATTCTGGCCTGTCAGAAAATGCAGTCTGTCATAGTACCACAGCCTGGTTATATAACTGTCATCTGCTGCAGCACCTGATCTCAGGGAATCCTGGACCTTCTTGAGCTCCCTATTATAAGTGCTCCTAATGCCACCAATTAGGGCCTTTAAATAGGGGATGTCTGCCGTGGGGATCACCAGCTTCACAAATTCCACCAATTGATCCAGCGCTGCCTTCCTCTTTGGTTTATTGTTATAAAAGGGGTGGTTTACCTGCCACAGACAGGGCAGCTCCCTGTACATATCAATGAATATGGGCATAAAGTCCTCATCATTGAATAAATCCATTTTCTCTGCAAGACACAACACAAGACAAACCCTAATGTCAGGCTAAATTCTCCTAATCTTGACCCAATATAGGCCTCAATCTATAAGCAATATAGGCCACTGATGCACCAACTTAAAATTGTACCTTCATTATAACGATCGTCGCTCCCGTTACTTCGTCCTCCGCTCACAGATCGTACGTACGACACACGCGTGTTCCGCTTTATATACACTGCGCATGCGTGAAACTCTGCCCGCGTCACCCGCCCCGTTCTTTCTACAATATTCCCCGCCCTGTCTCTTTCATCGCAGTGGAACCTGGCGGAGACACAACAGGTGCTTAATAGCAGTAATGAGGAGGAAAGCCCGGACCAAGAAATGTCCCATTCCCGGAGGAGATTTAAGGAGTCAAATATGTCCTTTAA
The DNA here is from genome assembly GCA_028564925.1 of Lithobates sylvaticus. Taxonomy (NCBI): domain Eukaryota; kingdom Metazoa; phylum Chordata; class Amphibia; order Anura; family Ranidae; genus Lithobates; species Lithobates sylvaticus. The sequence goes on along the minus strand of CM053029.1, from coordinate 312,733,744 downwards.
AGAGATGGTGGAGATGGTGGACATATTGAAGAGGTCCAACTACGATGGGAAATATGGACCTTACCCAAACCCAAATGTGACAAAGGCCAAGATCATGACTAAAGTTGTGAAGAGTCTGCACCGGAATTTTGGGGTATGACGATCCAAGGAGCAATTGAGGAAACGATGGTTGGACCTCAAATTAAGGGAGCATGATCAGTACAGAAGGATCAAGAAAGTGCTTCTAAAAAGTAAGTAGTTGTCGTGTGTTTCTATTCTTATTATTACTTGCATGCTGCTCAATGTGCTTTTCTTTACTATTGTACAGTTTAAACTGGCTACTTTCATGTTCGTGGGCACAGTAATCGGTCATAATAAACTAAATGCAATGTTTTTGCCAGATACAGGGTTAACTACATTTGGTCATGATAATTTGTATAAAAATAAGTTTAGGATATTGTTGTTTAGATATGTTTGAAACTAGAATGAATTGCAAACTTGCAAACTTGATTCAGTGTAATGTAAGGAGAGGACACTCAGCAGGTGTTTACACATCTGGACTCAGGAGCACTAGTGTGGGATGCAAGAACAAACTTTTTAGGGTGTCCCACACAGGCGCTCCAGTGGATACTAGAGGTGTCTCTATGTGTGAAACTTGTCCAAAAAAGGAAAGTATTCCAGCTTTGGTAAGGGAAAAAAAACCATGTCTTCAGCTTTGAACTCTGCCAAAACAGACAATTGTACCCCACTTCCAAGCAATGTTTCATATTCCTATTTCTGGCCTCAAATATCAGTGTGCTAAGTATACCTTTTGTTTCATTCTCATAGGGGAGAAAAGACTTGTGACATCAGAGGACACCAGGGACTCCCCACCTCCTGAAGAAGGGGAGCAGAGGTCACAACCTGAAGATGTGGAGGAAGGAGAGGTGGTGGAGATTGCCACCACAACAGGTGAGTGTCTGACACCACAGATTGAGGTAATAGATGTATGCCTGCATATTTATAATACATGGTGTGTATTTTTTATTTTAGGTGATGTGCCGGTTGTGGAAGAACAATCACATAATTTCACCAGTGACAAGTGCCCAAAGGCTAATCCAGGACATAATGTTTTGTAGTTGGGATTTAGGCTTTATAAAGCAAATAAAAAATGAGATAGAACAATAACTGAAGAACATGATTTATGTACTAGGAAGAATATAAATACCCAAAAAAGGGCACAATTTTTGATATTTGCGGACAAATTATTTACACATTTTAAAAGCCAAATTTTGAAGATGCACACAGTGTGTCAACATGTGCTATATGCCATCAGGGGATATCAATGTACGCGTTTTGTGCCTGCAACCCCTTCCTCAAAACTCAAGTAGGTGAGAGGAAGGGGTTGCACCCCCAAAACACATCCATTGATCCCCCATGATGGGATATAGCACATGTTGACATTAGGCATGAGATCAGGAGGGAAATCCCCAGTTTGACTCCCAATTTGTTTACATCTGATGAAGGCATTTTGGACACTATAATGTCTGATATTGCCTTCAGTTTTTCAATGTTGAAACATGCCTGTTTTTGTACCCTAAAAAATAAAAAAAATAACATTTATGAAACCAAAAAATTGGGTTTTTAACAAAAATATGTTTTACAATGCACATGTGCATGTACACGTAATAAAAGGTTTTATACTCAACAATGTGTGGCTTCTTCTTTCAATGATCAATACCAGTTTTTGCGTTAAGTTGCTGTTTACAGTGACAATGGGTGTTATTTAATAATGAAAAAAACACTTGGCACTACAAATGCACTAGGAAAACCTAGGAGACACCAAAAATAAACCCAAGCAGTAAATGAAAATCAAGATTTTATCTGATAAAAGAGAAGATGTATTATAAATTTGCTGGCAAAGCAATGGCCCCCCTACCTGTATCTCAAACACATTCTCCACGACTCTTCTGGCTCTGACCAGCCGGTAATTAAAAACCCTCTTCTCTGGGGTGAGGGTCCTCTGGGGGAATGGCCTCATCACGTGGTCACCCAGACCGAATGCCTCATCTGCGACGAAGACAAATGGCAGTTCTTCCACCTTCTCCTCCGGCAGTGGCAATCCCAAGCCACCACTCTCAAGATGTTGATAGAATTCGGTCCGGGCAAATACTCCACCATCCGACTTCTGGCCATTCCTCCCCACGTCCACATACAGAAACTCATATGTCGCCGACACCACCGACATCAACACAATACTATTAAACCCCTTGTAATTAAAATAGAATGACCACAAATGGGGAGGTGAGATGATGTGGACAAGCTTCCCATCGATTGCGCCTCTGCAGCTAGGAAAGTCCCACCGCTGGGCAAATTGGGAAGCCATAGTCTGCCATTCCTGTGGCGTTGAAGGAAACCGTGGCGCCAAACAAAAAAAAAAAAAATAGTAATTTTGCACATAAACATTGCAAGCAGATTAGACACAAACATTCTTGGCCAACATCAGTATAACATTTATTATAAGGAGTATTTAAAGGCAAAAATATAAGGTCCACTTATCAGATTCCTCACCCCTCTGATGGCCCCTTGGAAATATTTTAGGGGGGTATGTTTTGGACAGGTAACCCTCTCCGCTGCATTGACAGCTGAATGCATAAATAATGTGTGTTACTTTGGCCAGACCCTCCTTACTTACACTATTTGCAAGCCAGTGGACAGGTAAGAAGTGTCATAATCCAAAAATATGAATACACACTGTACAAATTGAAACACATTTTTACATTCTGCAATTACCTATCAAGCTAATAGGAGAACAAAACTTTAAACAGTACCATTTGAAAGTATTTAGGCAGGCCCTTGCACTACATGCTTTGGTGAATTCATCCATAAATATGACCACAAAAGAGGTAGTGTGTATGGGTTTGGCAAAGTCTGCAGATAGAGGATTGTTATCAGCTGACTTAGCGGTTGGGGGGAGATAGGGTTCCAAATGATTTTGGGCCCCCGAAAAAAAAAAACTCTTGCACTATGCATGCATTTAAGGACACAAATAAAATTTGGAAATATTTTAGGGGGTGTTTAGGGTAAAGCACTACAATGGAGCAGACAAAATACATTGTTAAGTGACTTGGCTAGGTGTATATGTGCCCAGGATAGCATGCTGGGGAGGTTAGTGAAGGCAAATATGCATGAAGGACAAAAAATTTACTTTTAAAAATTCCAGCATGCATGAGGATAAAGAGGACATTCACAGCATATTACAATCATGGTAATTAGGGAATGATGAAAGAAATACAATATATTAGCAAACATTAAATACATAGAATGTGATGTTAAAGGAGAAATCTTACCTTAATATAGTCCTTCTGCAGGACCTGAATGATGGCAGAACAGGTCTCTGGAATAACGATCCCCAGAGCCTGGGGGGAGATGCCTGTTGAGAAATTAAGGTCCAGCAGGCTTCTCCCAGTTGCCAAGTATCGCAACGTGGCGACTAGCCTCTGCTCGGGAGAGATGGCTTGCCGCATGCAGGGATCCTGCCTGCTGATATAAGGGGAGAGCAAAGCCAACAAGTGGGGTCCATTATCCGGAGAAAATTCCTGAAATCATCAGGGTTATTCTCCTGGATCTCCCACAGCAAAGGCATGTGAGAGAATTGGTCACACTGGAGCAACCAATTTTTGTTCCATGAACTCTTCCTTGCCCTGTTCATGGACTGGGCTTGTGTCAAAGCTAGAAGCCCAACACCAAGCCCCTGCACAGCATGAACACTACGACGAGCACGTACCCACAACATGGCTTCAAAATGGTCGGCTGGTCAGAACGAACTAAAGAGAACGCACTGAAGAACAGCAAGACCTGTGAAGAGCCAGCTGAAAATCAGTAACGAGCGGACAAGAATGCTATTGAACTTCCCTTTTATAGGCCCGTCGTACGTGTTGTACGTCACTGCATTCATGGCAGTCGACCATGTGTATGCAAGACAAGCTTGAGTGGAATTCCGTCAGAAAAACCATCATAGCCTTTTCCAACGAGAATTCCGATCCTCTGTACATGGCATAAGTCCTATCCTTCTCTAGACTGAGTGGACAGTGAAGAAAAAAGCCACTGTAATCTGTCACTTTTCTCTCTCCTCCTATCAATAAGTTGTTTTTCACATAAGCTCTGTAGCACACCTTACTGGCATCCCTCTGCTGCCATTCTCTCTCTCTCTCATTGTGTGTTGTATACAGGGTTGCAGAAGGCTGATACCAAGTCAAATTCATTTTCTTAAGAGAAAATTTGTAGTGTTTTTTTTTTCCCCGTCTCCATGCATACATTCATTGTGGACAAAGAATATCACTATTCATTTAACATCAGGGGTCACAGAAAGGCCTAGACCAGGGATCCTCAAACTACGGCCCTCCAGCTGTTTCGGAACTACACATCCCATGAGGCATTGTAAAACTCTGACATTCACAGACATGGCTAGGCATGATGGGAATTGTAGTTCTTGAACAACTGGAGGGCCATAGTTTGAAGACCCCTGGCCTAGACAGACATTTTAGCAATAGGACATTTCTATGAATTCACGTAGAGTAGACTCTATAAATTCTGCATAGACAGTTGGCATGTAGCGGTATAAAGCTTTGTACAGTAAAATTCAGAACAATGCAATACTAAGAACCCTCTAGCAGGGAAAGGGAGGGGGAGGGCAGCAAATCCAGAGAATTATGGGGAGCTACTTGGTAAATTACCACCTGCTCGACCGATCGTCAACGGTATAGGTTCCGTTACGGCGAGATTAGGTGAGTACTTGGACAAGTTCTTGCAACCCAGTGTTAAAAGTACGCGAGCTTATCTGAAGGACACTTCTGATCTTTTATCTCTGCTGAAGGACATTAAAATTAGTACAACAGCTGACACATATTTAGTAACAGCCGATGTACGCTCCTTATATACCGTCATTCAGCATGAAGACGCTGCATTGGCACTGAATTGGGCCCTTAGCAAGAGGGATGATATTCCATATGTTCAGAAGAGGTTTTTGGGTCATGTGCTCGATTTTTGCATGACCCATAATTACTTCTGGTGGAACGGTCACTTCTATTCTCAACAGGTTGGCGTGGCAATGGGAGCGAAGTTCGCTCCCAGCCTAGCCAACCTGTTTATGGCTGAATGGGAGGACAGGTATGTGTTCAGGGATCAACATCCTCAATTAAAATTCTACAAACGGTACATAGATGATTTAATTTTCATCTGGGAGGGATCCCATGAATCCGTTTTGGAGTTTTTGGAGGGGTTGAATCTTAATAATAACAACATCCAATTGGACCATCATGTTGATGATCATACTATCAACTTTTTAGATCTAGTTATCTTTAAAGACAAGGATGAGCTGAACACAAAGGTTTACTTTAAACCGACAGATCGGAACAGCTACCTGTCCATTAGAAGCGGCCATCATCCATCCTGGATCAGGAATATCCCTAAGGGCCAAATTTTAAGAGTAAGGCGCAATTGTAGTAACATCATGGACTATTATGACCAAGCAGAGATACTGAAAAGCAAATTTGTACAAAAAGGGTATGAAGAAGAGTCCTTGAAACAAATCATCCAGGAAGTGTCAGAGATATCTAGAGATGAGTGCCTAAAAAAGAAAGAGCCTAGCGTGGTTAATAGCGCAGGTGACACGAACCAACACCAATTAGGGTTCATTTCTAATTTTCATGCACAGTATAAGGAGGTAGAGGGCATTTTCAAAAGACATTGGCACATTTTGCGCCAGGATAGGCATTTAGGAGGGTTATTACATGAACATCCTAGGTTCATTTATAGGCGTGCCCCGAGTTTTGGGGACCAAATTGTTAAGAAAATTTTGGATCCTCCAGATAAACTAGGTCCAAAAATTGATCTCAAGGGATTCTATGCCTGCAGAAAGTGCATTTGCTGTAGGACCGTTAACATCAGTAACAGAGGGAAACTTAATTTTTCCAACAGAGAGGGCGAGTCCTTCGACATTAATGAGTTTATCACATGCAACACAACACATGTGGTTTATCTCATGTGGTGTCCGTGTGGACTCTTTTATGTCGGTAGGACCAAAAGGCTTCTCAGAATACGGATAGCGGAACATTTAGCTAACATCAGAAAAGGGTTCCGCTATCACAGTGTTTCTTTACACTTTAGAGAGAAGCACAACCGTGATCCATCTCTGATTCAATTCTGTGGAATAGACACAGTAAAACCATCTTGGAGGGGCTCCAATAGGGTGAGAGATTTATCACAGAGGGAGACCCGCTGGATTTTCTCCATGAAATGTATGAGCCCTAGGGGGTTGAATATCGAGGTGGACCTCAACTGCTTCATTAACAATTTTTGAAGTCAGAGCTCGTCGAATATGGTCAGCCAATTTTGACAGGTCTCTTGCCAATGTGCGATGTGGTCAACCTCTCTTGATTAATAATAATAATTTTTTTGTTTTTCCTTGTTGCCAGAGGTTTTCTGTGTCATTACTGGTGATCCACCATTGTAGGTTTTTTGGGTTCCTATCTGGTCATGATCAACCAGTTGGTACATGATCGGGTTGTAAAAAAGATCGCATATATGATAGACTCTTTGATTTTATCTAGTTTTTATTATGCTTCTTTATCTATTTTATAGTTGGTGTCAGATGATTATTCTTACGCCTATTTTATCATTATATCCATGTATAGATATACACAGGAGTATGGTGTTCTAGCCGCATACTCCTGTATTTCTACTCACATCATAAGTATTGATTATCACCAACCGTCTTTCTCTGGGTCAGAGATTGGTATATATTTATCTACATTAACCTATTTCTCCCCTATGGTCAGACAGGTGCTGTAGGTCCAATCCGGGTCTTTAATATTTATGTCATTTTATGGGTCACACATATGCAATTGCATCATGCAGATAATATCTACATTGAGTACTGAAAGTATATGTGTGTGATGTTTTAGAATTTTTTATGCTGACTCTCTATTTTTGTATGTTTGTAATTAACACATAAGAATTATGTAGGATTGCTGTAAACAGTGATGAGCCATGTTAGTTCAAATATGTAATGTATATGGATGAAGTGACTGAGCGCACTAAGATCACAATTGGGGGTCACTTAAAAGCAGACATAGATTGAACCTAGGATGGATGCAGATATGGGACCATATCTGTGCAGCACTCCGTCTGCGCAGGCGTGATCGGCGGATTAATCACCGCTATGTCACGGCGATATGTAGGTGGAGTTCTTTGGCCCATGGAAGATGCGCACGCATCATTGCACGCCAGCGTCCCCTTACTGCGCATGCGCGGGCGGGTGTTAGAGTGGCGCGCGCAGGATAGGCGCGCTCACTCTGTGTATTTGGTAAGGCGCATTGAAGATGCGCTTGCATCAATGCACGTCAACGTCCCTCCACTGCGCATGCGTGGGCAGGTAATAGAGAGGCGCGCGCAGGATATGCGCGCGCACTCTGTTTATGCTATACGGCGCATGCGCAAATGCGAATTACGGGTGTGCACGTAGTAGTGCCACCCGGAAGCAACACCTTAGGCCCTGGGTTTTTTTTTTTTTTTTTTTTTTTTTTTTTTTTTTTTTTTCCCTATGATATGGACGAACGGGACACAGCTGGGCTCTATGGGAAGAGCTAGTGGGCATGATTGAGTTAATCACCCGCACCTGAGGTCTTACAAGTCATTGGTCCATTGCGATCATGTGATCGCTTTCAACATCATTTAGGTAAGCGTTTGGTGTCCGTGTGGCCAACTCCCTTTTTGAAGAAGTCATACCGACGAAACATGTCAAGGGCCTGGCTACACGGACACTGAGATACTCAACATTTCAATTTTTGTGTATGATTGTTTGAATTTGTGTGCGGACTCCTCTACTACTATTTTTTGAGATCACTACCCGGCAACCTCACTGAAGTGACTCCTGGATAAAGAACCCACACCAGGAGCAGAGCTGCGAGGGGTGGTGAGATCACTTGTTACCCAGTTTTCAACCCAGTTGTTTTACCCATTGGTGATCATATGTGCGCTCTGTCGGCCCATCTGTTATCCAAAAGTTGCAGTGGATTGTGTGCTGTATTCGGCTTTTTTACATTTGTGTTTTTGTAAGTTGAAACATTGAAGTGTGAGTGAGGTTGAATTTGAATAAATACGTTTTATCACAGTATCACGCTATGTGGAGGCACATTTTTTATTTGTTTTCACATATGGAGTTTGCAAGTTTGGAGTGATCGCACAAGTAACCCAGGTGGGGTTTAATCGCTATATTTGCCAACCACGAGAGTGCGAGGCAATACCATCCGGTGAGTGCGGTCTCATTGGGAGAGGGAACACAAGTTGGTGTGGTGGAAGATTTATTTGATTATTCTATTGAAGATTTTTTGGTGGACTTATTTTCCTTTGGAAGAATTGAATCACATTTTCTTCGAATTTGCACAAATATTAATGAAGATTGTTTTTTGTATCATTATACGGACACTATTTCACGTGGTGTTATATATATTTATATATTTTGGTAGCTTTTATTTTTTTTTGTTTGTTTTGTTTTTTGTTTGTGTTGTTTTATTTTTTTATTTTTTTTTTATTATTTTTTTTTTTTTTTTAAGCGCCATTTGATTATATTTTTCACTTGTCATTACTAGTTTGATTATAATCACATTTTTTATGGTTACACAGTTTTAAAGTGGCTGCTAGGTGTTTATTCACATTTAGAATTTTAGTAGGTGGTGTTTATCACACACACATCTATCCACACATTGTTTGGTACTATTGGCGCAAGGGTGGTCAGTTATTCTAGGAGCGGCATTATAGAGTATCTACCAATCAGACTACATACATATTTTTTACCCAGTGCGGCCATGGAAGCCATAAATTATTTGTCTAGCCGACAAATGAACCCAGAGAGCATCTTCTCCACCAATCAAGTCATGGTTGACTATGAAGAAGATATTTCAGGTTCCTTAAAAACCCTTGAAAATCTTTTAGAAAAACAACTAAAAAAATGGTGGGACATCTTCACTTTTGAGCACTACGAAAGGGAAGGTTTAATTTTTAGGAGTCTGAGATGGGAGGTTTCCCCTCAGGATGGTCTTACTGACCAGAAACACATGGATGACTGGCTGGAATTTTTTAACAAAGCTGGAAAGGAATTACAGTCATTAGTTTTAAAACGTAAACGCATTAAGCTAGACATTATAAAACAAAAAATTAGTGCTTTACAATCTATTTTAGAACCTGTCAATGAGTCAAATCAAGTTAAGGATTTTAATGTGAACATGAAGAAAAAACTAGATAAGGTGGATCAAGATACCCAAAAAAAGAAAGTAAAAAAATACATCAGGGATGTAAATGATTTTCAATCCCACAAAATCTATGTATGGCAAGGACAATGTATAGGGGGTGAGGAGGTACCTAGGGAGGTTACAAACATGGCTGGTCCAAGCATCCAAAAAAATGACCAATCAAAAAATAGACCGGCAAAAAATTCAGTGAGAGAAGGAGGAAAAATCACTAACCAGAGTGGTCCAGGAGGAAACCGTCATGGAAAGATCACCCATTCTGTACCCTTTCAGGGTGACTTTAACCAATTGGATAGGAATAGTCGAACTGATTATCCCCAACCACTAAATAGACCTCACCTTTCGGAGAATAGTTATCACCCATATCAACAGTATTCGTCCCCACAAACCTTTAGAGAAAGTCCTATCCGCCAATTCCATTCCCCTAGATGGAATAGGGATCATACGCCTCAACGGAATGCCCACTATCCAGGTTATTATCAACCTCAGTGGCAACATCATTATGCCCCCCATAACTATTTTGAGTCTAGGAACAATACTAATGACAATGGGTATTGGAGGGGATCGGAAGATCCACATTGTAATAACTATTGGAACCAACACCCCCCACCGCCACCTTTTTTAGGACAGAGGGGACGTGGAGGAAGGGGAGGGACACCAAAAAAGAACCCCCAAATGCAGAAACAGAAGGGAGGGGACAAACCCCCACCCTCACAACATGGAAGCTCAACAATTCAAAAAGGGTTAGGGGATGTAGGGCCGGTCGACGGAAACAGCTCCAGAAAACGAGCAAGGGACAACTAGACCAGGGGATCTATAATTTGAGTAAAGTAATACTTGATCCAAATGAGATTAATATTCTCAACCTGGGTCTCAAATGTGCCCCTAAAAAAGGCTTGAATAAATTTGATGTTTATATCGACACCCACAAGTTCGTAAGAACTTTGAATATGAAAAAGTACTTTTTAAGCCACCCGATAGTTAATCGCCCTACTACTACATATAGATCCAAAATGATTGATAGTGGACTTAGAAATAAGTCCATTTTCAATCCCCTTAACCCGAGCAACCATTACATTGAGGTTTTTAAAAATTTGGTGTTGAAAGACATCGAAGCCCTGGTTCCAAAGAAAAACATCAATCCTGGTTATATTAAGGACGGGATTAAATCCCTGGAAAAACGAAAGGACATCATTGTCCGTCCAGCGGATAAGGGCGGGGGAGTTGTACTGATGGACAGATCCTTTTACATTGAACAGCTTGACAATTTAGTGGGAGATACCAACACTTACCACAAATTGACGGCAGACCCCACTGATCCTTATAGGACTCAGTTAGACCATTTGGTTGAATGGGGCTATGCTATTAAAGCTTTAAATCTTAAGGAAAAAAGGTACTTGGTACCTAGCTCATCAAGAATACCTGTAATATATACTCTGCCTAAAATCCATAAGAATAGCCAAGTACCACCTGCTCGACCGATCGTCAACGGTATAGGTTCCGTTACGGCGAGATTAGGTGAGTACTTGGACAAGTTCTTGCAACCCAGTGTTAAAAGTACGCGAGCTTATCTGAAGGACACTTCTGATCTTTTATCTCTGCTGAAGGACATTAAAATTAGTACAACAGCTGACACATATTTAGTAACAGCCGATGTACGCTCCTTATATACCGTCATTCAGCATGAAGACGCTGCATTGGCACTGAATTGGGCCCTTAGCAAGAGGGATGATATTCCATATGTTCAGAAGAGGTTTTTGGGTCATGTGCTCGATTTTTGCATGACCCATAATTACTTCTGGTGGAACGGTCACTTCTATTCTCAACAGGTTGGCGTGGCAATGGGAGCGAAGTTCGCTCCCAGCCTAGCCAACCTGTTTATGGCTGAATGGGAGGACAGGTATGTGTTCAGGGATCAACATCCTCAATTAAAATTCTACAAACGGTACATAGATGATTTAATTTTCATCTGGGAGGGATCCCATGAATCCGTTTTGGAGTTTTTGGAGGGGTTGAATCTTAATAATAACAACATCCAATTGGACCATCATGTTGATGATCATACTATCAACTTTTTAGATCTAGTTATCTTTAAAGACAAGGATGAGCTGAACACAAAGGTTTACTTTAAACCGACAGATCGGAACAGCTACCTGTCCATTAGAAGCGGCCATCATCCATCCTGGATCAGGAATATCCCTAAGGGCCAAATTTTAAGAGTAAGGCGCAATTGTAGTAACATCATGGACTATTATGACCAAGCAGAGATACTGAAAAGCAAATTTGTACAAAAAGGGTATGAAGAAGAGTCCTTGAAACAAATCATCCAGGAAGTGTCAGAGATATCTAGAGATGAGTGCCTAAAAAAGAAAGAGCCTAGCGTGGTTAATAGCGCAGGTGACACGAACCAACACCAATTAGGGTTCATTTCTAATTTTCATGCACAGTATAAGGAGGTAGAGGGCATTTTCAAAAGACATTGGCACATTTTGCGCCAGGATAGGCATTTAGGAGGGTTATTACATGAACATCCTAGGTTCATTTATAGGCGTGCCCCGAGTTTTGGGGACCAAATTGTTAAGAAAATTTTGGATCCTCCAGATAAACTAGGTCCAAAAATTGATCTCAAGGGATTCTATGCCTGCAGAAAGTGCATTTGCTGTAGGACCGTTAACATCAGTAACAGAGGGAAACTTAATTTTTCCAACAGAGAGGGCGAGTCCTTCGACATTAATGAGTTTATCACATGCAACACAACACATGTGGTTTATCTCATGTGGTGTCCGTGTGGACTCTTTTATGTCGGTAGGACCAAAAGGCTTCTCAGAATACGGATAGCGGAACATTTAGCTAACATCAGAAAAGGGTTCCGCTATCACAGTGTTTCTTTACACTTTAGAGAGAAGCACAACCGTGATCCATCTCTGATTCAATTCTGTGGAATAGACACAGTAAAACCATCTTGGAGGGGCTCCAATAGGGTGAGAGATTTATCACAGAGGGAGACCCGCTGGATTTTCTCCATGAAATGTATGAGCCCTAGGGGGTTGAATATCGAGGTGGACCTCAACTGCTTCATTAACAATTTTTGAAGTCAGAGCTCGTCGAATATGGTCAGCCAATTTTGACAGGTCTCTTGCCAATGTGCGATGTGGTCAACCTCTCTTGATTAATAATAATAATTTTTTTGTTTTTCCTTGTTGCCAGAGGTTTTCTGTGTCATTACTGGTGATCCACCATTGTAGGTTTTTTGGGTTCCTATCTGGTCATGATCAACCAGTTGGTACATGATCGGGTTGTAAAAAAGATCGCATATATGATAGACTCTTTGATTTTATCTAGTTTTTATTATGCTTCTTTATCTATTTTATAGTTGGTGTCAGATGATTATCCTTACGCCTATTTTATCATTATATCCATGTATAGATATACACAGGAGTATGGTGTTCTAGCCGCATACTCCTGTATTTCTACTCACATCATAAGTATTGATTATCACCAACCGTCTTTCTCTGGGTCAGAGATTGGTATATATTTATCTACATTAACCTATTTCTCCCCTATGGTCAGACAGGTGCTGTAGGTCCAATCCGGGTCTTTAATATTTATGTCATTTTATGGGTCACACATATGCAATTGCATCATGCAGATAATATCTACATTGAGTACTGAAAGTATATGTGTGTGATGTTTTAGAATTTTTTATGCTGACTCTCTATTTTTGTATGTTTGTAATTAACACATAAGAATTATGTAGGATTGCTGTAAACAGTGATGAGCCATGTTAGTTCAAATATGTAATGTATATGGATGAAGTGACTGAGCGCACTAAGATCACAATTGGGGGTCACTTAAAAGCAGACATAGATTGAACCTAGGATGGATGCAGATATGGGACCATATCTGTGCAGCACTCCGTCTGCGCAGGCGTGATCGGCGGATTAATCACCGCTATGTCACGGCGATATGTAGGTGGAGTTCTTTGGCCCATGGAAGATGCGCACGCATCATTGCACGCCAGCGTCCCCTTACTGCGCATGCGCGGGCGGGTGTTAGAGTGGCGCGCGCAGGATAGGCGCGCTCACTCTGTGTATTTGGTAAGGCGCATTGAAGATGCGCTTGCATCAATGCACGTCAACGTCCCTCCACTGCGCATGCGTGGGCAGGTAATAGAGAGGCGCGCGCAGGATATGCGCGCGCACTCTGTTTATGCTATACGGCGCATGCGCAAATGCGAATTACGGGTGTGCACGTAGTAGTGCCACCCGGAAGCAACACCTTAGGCCCTGTGTTTTTTTTTTTTTTTTTTTTTTTTTTTTTTTTTTTTTCCCTATGATATGGACGAACGGGACACAGCTGGGCTCTATGGGAAGAGCTAGTGGGCATGATTGAGTTAATCACCCGCACCTGAGGTCTTACAAGTCATTGGTCCATTGCGATCATGTGATCGCTTTCAACATCATTTAGGTAAGCGTTTGGTGTCCGTGTGGCCAACTCCCCTTTTTGAAGAAGTCATACCGACGAAACATGTCAAGGGCCTGGCTACACGGACACTGAGATACTCAACATTTCAATTTTTGTGTATGATTGTTTGAATTTGTGTGCGGACTCCTCTACTACTATTTTTTGAGATCACTACCCGGCAACCTCACTGAAGTGACTCCTGGATAAAGAACCCACACCAGGAGCAGAGCTGCGAGGGGTGGTGAGATCACTTGTTACCCAGTTTTCAACCCAGTTGTTTTACCCATTGGTGATCATATGTGCGCTCTGTCGGCCCATCTGTTATCCAAAAGTTGCAGTGGATTGTGTGCTGTATTCGGCTTTTTTACATTTGTGTTTTTGTAAGTTGAAACATTGAAGTGTGAGTGAGGTTGAATTTGAATAAATACGTTTTATCACAGTATCACGCTATGTGGAGGCACATTTTTTATTTGTTTTCACATATGGAGTTTGCAAGTTTGGAGTGATCGCACAAGTAACCCAGGTGGGGTTTAATCGCTATATTTGCCAACCACGAGAGTGCGAGGCAATACCATCCGGTGAGTGCGGTCTCATTGGGAGAGGGAACACAAGTTGGTGTGGTGGAAGATTTATTTGATTATTCTATTGAAGATTTTTTGGTGGACTTATTTTCCTTTGGAAGAATTGAATCACATTTTCTTCGAATTTGCACAAATATTAATGAAGATTGTTTTTTGTATCATTATACGGACACTATTTCACGTGGTGTTATATATATTTATATATTTTGGTAGCTTTTATTTTTTTTTTTTTTTTTTTTTTTTTTTTTTTTTTTTTTTTTTTTTTTTTTTTTTTTTTTTTTTTTTAAGCGCCATTTGATTATATTTTTCACTTGTCATTACTAGTTTGATTATAATCACATTTTTTATGGTTACACAGTTTTAAAGTGGCTGCTAGGTGTTTATTCACATTTAGAATTTTAGTAGGTGGTGTTTATCACACACACATCTATCCACACATTGTTTGGTACTATTGGCGCAAGGGTGGTCAGTTATTCTAGGAGCGGCATTATAGAGTATCTACCAATCAGACTACATACATATTTTTTACCCAGTGCGGCCATGGAAGCCATAAATTATTTGTCTAGCCGACAAATGAACCCAGAGAGCATCTTCTCCACCAATCAAGTCATGGTTGACTATGAAGAAGATATTTCAGGTTCCTTAAAAACCCTTGAAAATCTTTTAGAAAAACAACTAAAAACATGGTGGGACATCTTCACTTTTGAGCACTACGAAAGGGAAGGTTTAATTTTTAGGAGTCTGAGATGGGAGGTTTCCCCTCAGGATGGTCTTACTGACCAGAAACACATGGATGACTGGCTGGAATTTTTTAACAAAGCTGGAAAGGAATTACAGTCATTAGTTTTAAAACGTAAACGCATTAAGCTAGACATTATAACCCGAGCCAAACGCGCCACTCTAACCCGAGCCAAACATGTTATACTTACCTGCTCTGTGCAATTGTTTTGCACAGAGCAGCCTGGATCCTCCTCTTCTCAGGTACACTGCCAGTGCTTGTGGCTCTCCACCCCGCCGAGTGCCCCACAGCAAGTCGCTCGCTCTTGAGTCCCGCTCTGTGTGTCCTTTGGCAGCTCGGCCCTGCTCCCTCCCCACTGGCTGTGATTGACAGCAGCGGGAGCCAATGGCTTCCACTGCTGTGTCTGGGGAGGGGAGAGGAGAGAGCTCTCATGCACTTTATTGGATCGAGATCAGGCAAGTATTTATGAGGGGCTGGGGGAGCTGCATACAGAAGGTTTTTTCCTTAATGCAGAGAATGCATTAAAGGGGTTGTAAAGGTTTGTTTTTTATTTTCTAAATAGGTTTCTTTAAGATAGTGCATTGTTGGTTCACTTACCTTTTCCTTCGATTTCCCTTCCAAATGTTTTTTTTCTTCTTTTTCTTTGTCTGAATTTCTCACTTCCTGTTCCTCCTCAGTAAGCTGTTCAGTAAGCTGTTCTGGCTGACTAAACACCGCTTGGATGATGGTGTGAAGTTTACTGAGGAGAAACAGGAAGTGAGAAATTCAGACAAAGAAAAAAAAAAACATTTAGAAGGGAAATCGAAGGAAAAGGTAAGTAAACCAACAATGCACTAGCTTAAAGGAACCTATTTAGAAAATAAAAAACAAACCTTTACAACCCCTTTAAGGTCAAAAAACGTTCTGCCTTTACAACCACTTTAAACTGCATGCATTAAAAAAAAAAAAACTTTAATGATGTATTCATTAATACAGATCTGCATTAGTGTCCTTTATATTTGCCTGGTGTTCTGCTTTTTAGTCTGTTTTAATCAGAAATTAGGATACTTGAAGCATAGAGAGTTCCTCCTTCTTGCATCTCTGTGCCTTTCACAGCTGAATGTGAGCATGTAATTTAATTTCTCAATGTATTTTTACTGATCCGTTTCACATAAAATGTGAATTCTATTATATCATAATAGACAGACATTGTTTAACAAGAAGATATACAACACATGCTGAGCCCCACTATTGCCTATAAAGAGACATTTGAGTTGGGGAATACGCTATATGTTCAGCAGAGAGGTGTCTGAAGCTGGAAAGAACATTTCAGTACCAGTGTTTTTTATTTTATTATTAGGTATTTATATAGTGCCCTCAATTTACACATTGCTTTACATATATTATACATTCTTATTAGTTCCTGCTCTCAAGGAGCTTACAATCTAAACGCTGCATGTTAAATGTCTTTAATGCAGCGCATCTCTTTTTCTTTACAATGCAACAGGGAATGACATGTTTTAGTGCTCATATTCACCCGCCACTTCTCACAACTTAGTTCTTTATAACTTTTCAGCATTTATACACTACATGTTTATTTTTACTCAGAATCGTAAAGAATCTTTGTTATATTTTAGCATGATTTTGTTCTTTTTTTTTTTTTTTTTTTGGGGCATACATATTTGAAGGAGATGTTTTTTTTTTTTTTGGAGGGGGGTTGTGTCTCTACTTAGCAAAACCAAATTATTAACATTTGTTATTTCTTTGCTTAAATTTACTTGGAGTTTGTTGGTTGTTGGTGCCCCTTGTTAATTCTACTTTAGATTAGTGAAATGTACCTGGCCTTACTCAAAGAAAAAACGTTCATTGTAGAAAAAAGTAAAACACAATAAGTCAATGATTATTTCATATCCAAAAACATTTATTTATGGTCTCAGCAACAAACCAAAGAGGACGCAGCCATCTAAGTTTAGAGTCTTCCAAAAATGTCTCCAACACCATGTCTGTAGATATGTCAACTCGTTAGGAACTAGCAATTGGCGGATACTGATGAACTGACATCATTCATTTATTCCACAAAAGGTACAAATACTATTACCTGGAACAAGCTGGGCTCTGACAATTCATATGGAAGGCCCAGGTTGGTGCTCGGGAAGCCTCATCAGGGGTGGCGTACGGGAAGGAACGCGTTCAAGGAAGAGGTCGAGAGAGGACTTCCTGACATTAGCCTGGTCTTTGAGAAATTGGGCCTCTCATAGTACAGAGCGTGGGGACAGAGACATCAGCTGCTGCAGCTCCAGTAGCCTAGGGGACTTCCGGACCCTTATTGCGCTCCGGAATGGTACTCCTATGTTATTAATATTGACTTGGAAAGTTTGCCATGGGCAGGTTTGGCTTTACATATGCCACAAGTTTCAGCATGGCTGCGTAGCTGTTTGGCTTTACTGTATTTATATGCCACAAGTTTCAGCATGGCTGCGTACCTCTTTGGTCCCTAACTCACCTTCGTACATACACATACTAGGCCCAATTTAGACAGGAGCAAATTAACCTCCAGCATGTCTTTGGAGCGTGGGATGACACCAGAGTACCTGAGTACCAGAGTACCTGGAGGAAACCCACACAGGCACAGGGAGAACATGTAAACTCTGTGCAGGTAGTGTCATAGTTGGGATTTAAACTGATGACCCTAATGCTGCTAGGCAGAAGGGTTAACCACTTAGCCACCATGCTGCCCCACGTTTTATGTTTATTTAGTTTTATATACATACAGTATAAATAATATATTATGTGTTCATGTCTTCTTTTGCTATAAACTTTCAAGCTTTGATATGGCATATCAGCAAATATATTTATGAACTGACGTCTACGTACCTAACCAAAAGGATCTCCTTCCTATAGTTTTGATATAAAATATTTAGCACTACCTAATCCAGCACTTTAAGATACATTTCAAAATAAAGCAGCATGCATTATTTTCTCTTGACAATTCAAACTTTTAAATATTTTAACACTCATCTGACATCCTAAATGTAGTGGCTAATTTACGTGCTTTAAATAGTTATCTTATTTAAAGCGTTTTACAGTTCTGCTCATTAGTGTGAATTTCTACAACAATGAAATAAATTGCAAACATTACTCTGCTTAATATAGAAAGCAGTCTTAATAATGAGGTGTGCCATGTTAGTCAGCAGATAATCTAAGCATTTTATTTTCAAATGCAGAGACAACAATGAGAAAATATACTGTGGATGTGATACCAATTACTTGCTATCTACAGTGATTATTTTGTTACAGAATAAAGAAGTATATATATAAAAAAAAAAAAAGTTTTGGTCTTAGGCCCCGTTTACACCAGAATTTGGTTCTGTGTGCGTAGTGATAACTAAGTGGCTTGGGGAACAAAACATCAACATTTTGGTTCTATGGCCAGGAAACTCCCCAGACCTTAATCCCATTGAGAATAACAAAAAAAAACACAAATTCTGATTATGTATGAATGGGCTGCCATCAGTCAGGATGTGGCCCAGAAGTTGATTGACAGCAAGCCAGAGTGAATTGTAGAGGTAGAGGTCTTGAAAAAGAAGGGTTAACACTGCAAATATTGTCTCTTTCCATAAACATAAAGTAGAACAATAGGCAAACCTTTCTTTTTTTAAATTTTGGATAGAGCAAGGGAGGATTATAACCCCATGTCAGATTTCTTTCCACCATCTGTGCCCCATTTTGGAAATTTACCTTCACTTCCTGTCCCATAGCCAAACAGGAAGTGACTGTAAATTCCTACAAATTAAGGCAATTCCTTAGGGACCCTCAGGTCTCCAGAACTAATGTCTCCATTGGAATATTTCTCCTCTATCACTGTTCCAGGGTCAACCCAAAATTTGGGATTTTCTTTTTCTTTTACTTTCAATTTCAATGATAGAAGTACACAGAACAAATAGAGAGGTTAAATCTCCCTTATGGGGATAAAAGCGGAAAATTGATTATCAAATACTTACCGCAAGTTTCCTTTCCTGATGAGCTCTATTTCAGCCTACTACTGGGTATGCTCCACACATACCCCCACCTGCAGGACATAACTCATAAATTTGACTCCCGCCCTCAGGCCAGCTTTCTATAACTCGATTTCCACACTTGGGTGGAAGTCTGCGCTGACGTGGAGCTCGTCAGGAAAGGAAAATTGTGGTAAGTATTTGATATTGAATTTTCCATTTTCCTGACAGCCCCATGTCAGCCTACTACTGGGAACTAACTAGCTACCCAGGGTGGGATAATGCGGAAACAATATAGGGTTAACTATGGCCTCCGGCTAAGGCGATAACTGTTTTGCCAAAATTAACAGTTGTCAATGACATGGGAATGTATGGGATACTGAGAAATAAAGGTTTGTATGGATGACCATGTTGCTGCCTTGCTTATTGACTTAATTAAATCTCTATAGGCGGCTGCCTAGGAGGTTGTGGCACTTCTTGTGGAGCATGCCGTTATTTCTTGCGAAAGGGCCAACCCCCAGAGGGAGATCCATTTCACATTCCAAGAAGCAATTTCTCTGCTCAAAGCTCTGGCCCCCATGCATGAACCTCTGGGAAGCACAAATAGGCATCTGATGCCGTAAAAGTTGGGGTAGCATGGATATACATCTTCAGTGTCTCCCTGACATCCAAAGGACTTTGTCCATCTTCCAGATGAAAAGTAGGCACACGATTTCTTGACTTAGATGGAATGTTGAGGCCACTTTGGAATAGAATCCAGCATCGGGGGAAGAATACCACTGTCTGCCAGGAAGGACTTAGTGTATAGGGTTCTTTATACTTTAAAGCCGCCAACTCAGAAACCCTCCTAGCTGAGGCTTTGGCTACTAGGAAAGTGGTCTTTAACAACAATTCCCATAGTGACAACTCCATAATGGATTTTGGAGCAGACAGATAGTTGAGTACTAATGTGAGGTCCCATGTAGAAACGTGGGGGCCCTGGGAGCTTTACTACAGCCTTAAGAATTGAAGAGGTCCACTGAGTCCCACTAAGGGTCGACGTGGAAGAGATGTGTCCTTTGAGTGTGCATGCACTCAGGCCCATGTCAAGAAAACCAAGAACCTGACAAACTCTTGCCACCCTAGAAAAAAAACTTCTGACGTAGTATATTCTTGGAATTTTGCCAGACTTTGTTGAAGACTTTGTTCATGCTGCTCTTCCATACTCTCAAGAGGGCTTCTACAATTCTCGATGAGCAACCAAAATCTGCGAACCTTCGCCTCTCAAAATCCAGGCTGCTAACTTGAGCTTCTCTGGAGCTGGATGGAGAATTTGACCTTGTGCCACTGTCTGGCAACAGAGAAGATTTGTACTGAGTGTCTGTGAGATATAAATAGTTTGATGCATATCCACTGTTGAAGAAAAAATCTTCTCCACTGAGCCACTCAAAACAAGGACAGGAGAGACCAGGGTCCTGATAGTCACCAGGCATGAAGATGCTGAGAGGTGAAGAGAGGAACACCAGGACAATTCAGTACCTTACCACCGGTATGTTCTCTAGCAGCAGAGAAAGGCATACTTTGAACCATGATTAGTTGGACTTCTAATTACAGAATGACTGTGTAGCGGTCAGAGGACTTTATTCACCAACCACCAACTCAGACATGTATCTTGAGGCAGGAAGCCAGACTGTCCACAATCACATAAACTTGCCATCAATTTAAGCTTAATTTTGAAAAAAATGCAGTGAATGAGTTCTTCCTTGAAGGCCACATCATCTTCTAATGGTAAATGGACACACCAACCAAAGGGGGTGACTCCAAATGCTGGACACCTCTCTCTTCACAAAGGCATAAATTTGACATCTGCTGTGAAAACAAGTTTTGCTCCATTCCTCTAGAATGAGCCATCATAGGAATTCAGTCACCATAGGAAAATTGCAACGTGGTCTTCGGAGGCACTTGAAAAATACTTCCACGGCTTTCCTTGTATCTTGAGGCATCTCACTGGAAAAAAATGGATAAAGGTCATCTTCCCTTGCATTTTATTCTTTGGAAGAGTCTGAAGAAGGTTGGTTGGCCTGAGAAAGCTCTTGAAACCAGTTACTGGTTTTGGAAGGAAAATTGGACCTTGCAAAAAACAGATGACTCTTGCACAAGGGGAGTTCGAACAACTCATTTAGAGTGTTGTGTTTTAACCACATGCTTAATGAATTGTGACAACCTTTTGGTCTTCATCATCTCCATCACTGACTGCTTAAACAAGGCAGGATTCAGCCAGTCATGTTCACCCTTGCCTCTCTCTTTCTCTGGAAGAGTCTAAAAGGGCTGCTTGCCTAGAAAGCAGATGTCTTTGATAACGCCCTGGAGGAGGGGCGAAACGCGTCAACGTAATTTCCGGCCAACAGCACAACCAGTGACGCAATTTCCTGCCTCCGTGGAATGCACGCCATCCGAGCAGAGATCGTGGAGGTTTTTTCTGAAAGTTTGCTTTTATCTGCATCTTGTAAGTAGCGCTTTAGTGCACAATACTCATAAAGCCTTAGCGGTACTTCACTGTATATTTCTCTCTCTAATTTACCGGTGGAGTGTGTCATCCTTCCAATACTTATATGGGATATGGGATACTTATCCATCGATCGACCCTTGAAACTTTTGCACCACCAGTGATTGCGGTTGTCTGCTTGTTTGATCCCAGACTGTAAAGCTGAGGATCCCTCATGTCTGGTGAGTGGGGTCTCCTATGGGGGATTCACTTCATGCACTTGTTAGACATGTGCGATTAGTTTCATACGAATCAGAAATTTGTACAAATTTTTCAAAATTCGTACTTTCGTACGAATCCGAATTACGAATTTTTACGAATACGAATTCTGTACGAAATACAAAATTTCATTTACGAATTTCGGCTCCAAATTATCCGAATCCAAACTACCAAATAACGAATTTCAACTAATACGACATAAATTATAGCGGTTATAACGAATGAATTTGAGATTCAGTATAACGAATATCGACACTCTACGAATAATAACAAATTCGTTTTTGGCCAAATTTCTTTACTACAGAAACATGTGACTGTTGGTTGATCAATCACAGGTTTTCTTCTGATGCTGAGGCCTACAGGGCAGGCCCGATCATGTGACTTCCCTTTGT
Organism: Lithobates sylvaticus; assembly: GCA_028564925.1. Classification (NCBI taxonomy): domain Eukaryota; kingdom Metazoa; phylum Chordata; class Amphibia; order Anura; family Ranidae; genus Lithobates; species Lithobates sylvaticus. The sequence goes on along the minus strand of CM053029.1, from coordinate 312,711,585 downwards.
GGGTTAGTTAGTGTAGTGGAGCAGATCACACAATTATTTGTCTGTGCATCTGAGCGAATATCTTTGCAATCCTTTGATTTTCGTTGTTCATTTTAGTTTATATCTCTTGTATCATCTGTGTATCATCTGTTAGTGTTTAGTTTCTGGTTTTATTCGTTTTTTGGTTGGTTTTGAGAGATAATTTTCCTTTTTTATTTCTTGTTTCATTTAGTTAATATTTTGTTATTTTCTGTTGGTATAATATTTTTTTTGTACATTTGGTGATTTTGGTGTTAGTTTGCTGCGATCAAAATCATATTTTTTTTGTCTATATTTTTCTAACTTTTAAAGGAAAAATGAGCAGCAAACAAGGCCAAAAGAGCAGAAAGAGTGCTGCTGGGAGAGGGAGAGCTATGAACTGTGTACATGAGCAGCAGGTGGGACGTTCTGTCTCTGTGCCCTCTGAGCTCAGCTCACCTCCCATAAAGCTGAGGCAAACGGGAGTGAAGACTGCTGGTGGTAAAGAGCCTGGCTAACAGCAGATATTTGCACGTCGCCCGCTGTTCCAGGATTTACCTCCTAGAACCAGCAGCACAGTTCATAGCAAAAGTGGCGCTACCACCTCTGCCACTGCTGCTGGTAGCATGGCGCCCATTGGTACCTTTTATGGAAGAGGGCAGGCCAAAGGGGTTCCCAGTGCACATACATTTGTGCAGCCAAAGCTGGAGATCCTGGCCATGCAGCAGGAAACATGTCAGGAGGCCGAGGCTCATGATGATTTCACCACCACCATTGCTGCCAGTGCCATCACCATCAGCAGTACAGGGAGCTTGGCAGTGATCAGCAAGGAGACAGAGTTTACTGCTTCTAATGATCACTGTTCCCCTGGCAACGTGGAATAGGTAGAAACAGGCTTTCCTGACATTGTTCTAGACAAATTTGATTTCAAACCCCCTACCCATGTTGGACCCACCGACAGCCCAGAATGTATCTCCCCTCAGTCCCCACTACTTTTCTCTCCTGAAAAGTCCCCTGCCCAAGTGCTTTCTAAGCCTCCAGCATCAGAATGGGCCAATGCAACCATTAGGCCTCAATCCAGGACCATCACACCACCCAAAATACCTGGGATGTTCACGTCTCTTCCTCCTGCCGAACCTCAGGAAGAGAGTGTGATCACTGCAGTGGATGGGATTCCACCAGGCAGTGTCATTGGTGGTGGCTGCCGTTCCAGCATTTGGCAGCATTTTAAAAGAATTGGTGTTGGTCAGAAGGCCAAATGCAATCACTGTGGCAGGGAGGTCAGCCGGGGCCGAGACATAGGGTATCTCAGTAACAGTGGCATGAACCAGCACATGCGTGTGCACCACCACGTGGTGCTGTTAGGGGAGAAAGGTATTATGGCCCCTCTTCCAAACACCAAAAGGGGAACCAATAGTGGCACCGCCACAGCCACCATAAGTGCCAGCACCACCAGCCAGTATAAGGCAGAAAAGAATGTTGTTAACATCCCACATCCAATCCATACCAGTAAGGCCACCCTGGAAGATTTTGGTGGCTTTCAGAGTAAGGGTATGTCTCGGGCACAGGTACGAAAAATAACACGCCTGATCGGCCAGCTCATTGCAGTTGGAGGAGCACCTTTCAACATGGTAGAAGGTAAGCCCTTAAAGCAATTGATGCAGGCTGTTGCACCATAGTACCGTGTGCCATCGCGTAAGACCTTCAGCCAAACTATGGTGCCAGCCTTATACAGGTCTTGTGTTGGTGCTCAAGGAGGAGATTGGAAGGGCAGGTCAGGTGGACAGGCTGACCTGTGGAGTGCGTGTAGTGCCCCGCACGCCTTCCTGTCCCTGACGGCACATTGGTGGCAGGGCAAGGTGTCCCATGATGTAGCTTAAACATCTGGATCCTCGTCAGCAGTTGACAAACAGGGGCACCGTTCCTTCCTCCTGCACGCTGAGGTGCTTGATGAAAAGCACACAGCGCAAAACATCCTGCAAGCCCTTCAGCCCTTCAGAAAATTTTGTTGCAGTGGTTTGGACAGGCAGACAGCAACTACCGGATTGGCTATGTTGTCACTGATGGAGGCAGCAACATGGTCAAGGCTGTAAGGGATGGCAGTTTTGTGGGTGTGAGCTGCTCAGCCCACCTTCTCCACCAGGTGGTAACTGACAGTTTTCGGTTGGTGGAGGCTAATTATGGCGGTGATGGAAGGCTGTCCAAAGTGGTGGACTCTTGTCGGAAGATGGCTGGCCACTTCCATCGGAGTGTGAGGGACAGCCACCTCCTCAGGGTGGAACAGAGGAAGGCAGGCCTTTCAGAACACTGCCTAAAACAGGATGTGGGGACTAGGTGGAATTCAACCCTAGCAATGCTGGAACGCATCCTTGAGCAGCAGAAAGCTCTCCATGCCATGGCCTGTGACCATAACATTGGCATAGAGAAACCTTTAGGCAGGGAGGACTGGGCCATAATTGGGCAGATTGTGGCAGTCCTCAAACCTTTCCTCTCTGTCACAGAACACCTAAGCCGCGAGGATGCCAGCATTGGTCATGTGCTCCCACTCTTCAACCACCTTCAAAACAAATTGGAGCGGTTCAAGTCGGCTGAGGAACCTTTGCCTGGTGGTGGCCCTCAACCTGATGTGTTGGCTCTGCTAAACACATTTCTGATGGAATTGGGCGGGCGCACGCAAGAGTTGACCGCCTCTTGCCCAGAACTGATGCTGGCTGGCATGTGTGACCCTCACATCAAGGGCAAAATGGCTGTGCAGTGCAGTGCTCTGACAACATGGCGGGACAGACTAATCGACAGGGTGCGTCAGAGGGAAAAGTAGATGGTAAGGCCACTAGAGCTGGGAGAGGAGGAAGAGGAGGAAGAAGATATTGAACACCCCCTCTCCCATGCAACATTGACATCTAGTGAAGTGAGCAGAGCTCCTGGCAGCGGAGAATCTTCTGTCTTTGCTGAGGCACTTGACACCCTAATGGGAACCTCCAGCATAGTGCGCCCCAAGAAACCCATTTCAGGAAAGGAGGTTGTCATGTCCTACTTGTCAGCCCCACCAGTGCACCCCACCACAGATCCAATGTTTTTTTGTCAGGAGAAGAGTGAGGAGTGGCCTGCCCTCGCAGATATTGCCAAGGAGCTACTGTCCTGCCCTCCGACAAGTGTGCAGAGTGAGCGGGTGTTTTCTGTGACGGGAAACATCCTGTCACCCCAAAGATCACAGTTGTCCCCCCAGCTAATGGAGCAGTTAGCATTTTTGAAAATCAATTTGCCAAAGCTGGGGTACCCCTCCCTCACTCTGGACATTCCTTGAACTGACTGTCTGCAGCAGAGATGGCCATTTGGTCTTAGTTGGCCCCTGTCCCTCCCCACAATCACAGTTTATTAAATGCCCAAAAAATATTTATACTCAATTGTTGGTCACTGTGCCAAATTTATACAATAATCCACAAGCTGGTAAACGCTGTGCCCTGATGTTCCCCAATGTGCCCCAATACGCCCTGATGTGCCCCAATATGCTCCAATATGCCCTGATGTGCCCCAATGTGCCCTGATGTGCTCCAATGTGCTCCAATATGCGCTAAAGTGCCCCAATGTGCCCCAGTGTGATCCAATATGCCCTGATGTGCCCTAATGTGCCCCAATGTGCTCAAATATGCCGTGATGTGCCCCAATGTGCCCTGATGTGCCCCAATGTGCTCCAATATGCCCTGATGTGCCCAATGTGCTCCAATATGCCCTGATGTGCCCCAATGTGCTCCAATATGCCCTGATGTGCTCCAATGTGCCCTGATGTGCCTTAATGTGCCCCCGCCATTCTTCTCATTTACACATGTGACTGCTAGAACAGATAAAAAGACATTTAGGGGGGGCGTGGTCTCGGCATGGAAGCGTGAAGACGTGTCTTCCCTGGGCTCCAGGACCGCGGCTCCTCGGCAGCTTACCCAGACAGACATACCGCATATTACAGCTTATCAACACTGCATAAGGACTTGGGGAAGTGCCACCACAGAACAAAAGGCTCTGCTGCCCATATGGAGCGATTCCTGGTGCCGATCCAGCAGGCCGCTTCCACCCCGGACACAGCCAAGATGGCGCCGGCACCTGCCACGAGGACGGAGCTCAGCCTGTCTGCTAACAACAGAGGGGGAGTAAGGTACGATCAGGGGAATGACATGCCTCTGTTCTCCCCGGCCAGTGATCTCTCCCCCTGCCTCCCCCGCTCACTGTCCCTCACATCACTTGGCAGCCCTGGAGGAGACATAGGCGGCTCCACACAGTGGGCTGCATGGGACACACAGGCCTCCCAGTATCTGGTCTCCATACCTGACACACTGCTGCTCATATCTCAATGCAGGCAAGCCACAATGAGTACTACTCTCCTAGCTGTGCCCCCACGAGAATCCTCATCTCAGCTTTTCAATGAGCAAGCTCTATGGGCTCTCCTACAAAAGCTTCCCACCAGAGATGACATGGACTCTCTAGCTGCCAGAATGGAGGCAGCACTCCGCAGTGAACTCACAGGCATTAAACAAGAAGTGGCAGAAATGTCCACCCAGGTCTCCTCAATTGACACTGACACTGCTGCCCTCTGCCAAGATGTCTCCAGTCTGCAAACTAAACAGGAGGAAGTGTCAGACCAAGTCGCACAGTTGCATCTTTTGATAGATGACCTGGAAAACCATAATCGCAGGCGTAACATAAGAATTCGCGGCCTGCCTGAAGCAACTCGCCAGGCAGATCTTAAAGCAACCGTAATTGCCATATTTAATAACTGATTGGAACGCCCCTTGGAGACAGCCATTGACAGATTGACAGAGTGCACAGAACCCTAGGTCCCAGAGATCCCGTGGTGGACAGACCCAGAGATGTCTTATGTTGCCTACATAACTACTCAGTCAAGAAAACATATTGCAATGGGCCTGGCACAAGGGACACTTAGACTTTGATGGGGCACAAATCATTCTTCTGCCTGATGTTTCCCGGAGGACCCTACAGATGCGCCGCTGTATGAAACCACTGCTAGAGAAGCTCAGTGAACATGAGATCGCCTACAAGTGGGGCCACCCTTTCCACCTTATTGCACGAAAGGAAGGCCATTCGTACACCCTTCGACACCCTGCAGATGTCCCCGCCTTCCTCAACTCCTTGGAATTGCCTTTGGTGTCGATACCCAACTGGTTGGCGTTTACTATCCCTCCAGCCGGCATTAAACCTGTGGCAAATCCATCGGGAAGGCCTCAACGATCCCGACGCAATCGTCGAATTCAGCGTGGATGACCACAGGCCCCGCAAGACAGCGAGTCTTAAGCCCCCAAGGTCAGAATTGTTCCTGGTTTGAGGGTTAACCCTGGGTTGGAGAGGCTTCTCCTGTAAATACTGCATAACTTTACCTTTTTCCTGATGTCCCATTAGCCATGGATGCACGGATTTGATGACTCTGACTCATGACTTTGATGAGTCACTGACCCCGGGGCTTGACTGTTTCCTGAGAAAACTTTAGGGGGCCATCGGCTCGGAATTGACCTATCCAAGGAAGGGAGCTGCCCCGTAAGTCTTATTTAGCGATGACACCCTAGGGTTTACTCCAAAGATAGCTAGGTCCGGCTGGATCTACCACCCTAGACTGAGTGCTTACATCGGGGCTCCCAACCCATTTGTTCCCCGTTTGTCATATGGTGTCTTGGATGGATTTAGATATTATTAGTTCTAACCTTTTTTTTCTCTCTCTTAATGTTCAGGTTATACTCGGGGAGCCGGGAGAGATCTTTTTGGAGCTGGCCAGTACAATTGCCTATCCTACAGGCTTAGATCGAATTAAAGTGCCGTGGGCGTTCGCCCGAGGGCCGGCCTCCGTAGGGTCTCTCCCTCCTACCTGACTGACTCTTTAAAGCATTAGTTAATACATGTTTACCAATGAATCATAACTCTTAAGCCCCATACACACGCGCGGATTATCCGAGGACCAGGTCCGTCAGACCATGTCCGTCATACTTTGTCTGATGTTGGTTTTGCGTACACACGGTCGGACAAAGTTGTCGGAAAATCCGATCATTCTGAACGTGGTGACGTTTGTTGCCTACGACGGGACTACGTAGAGGCTAGTAGCCAATAGCTTTGGTCTTGTAATGTGATCTGAGCATGCGTAGCACTTTGTCCGGTCGGACTACCATACACACGATCGGATTTGGTGTGATCGGACCTTGTTGTCCAAAAATCTATCCAGCAGGAGATAGGACTTTGTCCGTCGGACAATCCGACGTACACTGTCCGATGGTGCATACACACGGTCTGATTTTTCAACAACATTGTCCGATCGGACAGAATCCATGCAAAAATCCGACCGTGTGTATGGGGCTTTAGTGTTGTTTGCCTGACATTATTGGTAGTGTACTCCCCTGTGCTTTTGCAGAAACAACCGTGCACACTCCCTCGGAGGAAGGTCCACTCATTCTGAGCGGGGAGGGGGTGAAGAGAGGGTCATCTCCCCATGGGCATGCCCCTTCTAAATACCCACAATCTGTTCCTATCTAAGAATAACACATCTAGAGGGGTCAGCATAGGCGGGGGACACACAATTTGTTCTCACGGGGTCTCGACTCTATGGGAACGAGCAGTTTCTCCTAACGGCTAATTTAGAGATAATATTATATTTCTGTATGTGACGGTTTACTATTTGTTACCACTCCCTTACGTATCACGTGTTCACGTTTTAACTGTGGTTGTTTTTTGTAATTTTTATAATTCTTATTTTTTATTTTTTTCTGTTAAAAGAGAAGCTTACCTTTGCAAAGCGGCTCCTATATGGACCGCCTCTAACGAGGGGCTGTTGGGGGGTCCGCGCTACGGACCCTGCAGTGCCTTACCTCTTCCCCCACTAGGCCTTGAATGCCCAATTAGGCAGTAGCCCTCCGTTGGGAGATTTAGTTTTCCCCCATCCTTTCCATACCTCTCCCACTCTTTTTCTCCCTTTCCATCCCGTCCCTCCTTTGTAGCCCTCCTTAACCCACCCCCCCTTTTTTTTTCTCCTCTTCCATCCACTTATCTTTTTCACCTTCCCCAGTACTTAGTCCAACTTCCCTTTTCTCCCCCCTCCCACACACTAATTTCTGTTCCGGATTCTGGTGTGGCTCGTCGGCCCGACTTCACCCTGCTAAAATGTCACTAAGATTTGTGTCCTGGAACGTAAAGGGTTTAAACGTTCCAGAAAAACGTTCCAGTTGTCTAGCTGAACTCTGGAAGCAAAGACCCCAAGTAGTGTTTTTTTTTTACAAGAGACCCACTTCCGGGCAGACAAGATCCCAAAACTGAACAACAAACACTTCCCAACGGCTTATCACAGTGTGTCTCCCTCAACAAAATCGAGCATTAAAGAATGCTTTTATTAGGCAAAAATTATTTGCATTTATTTATTTGCACAAACAAACGTAGAAAAAAAAACATGTATGTTAACACGTATACATATATACAACTATTAACAAAAAGGTGTGCTGAGCTAACTATTAACAAAAAGGTGAGCTGAGCTGCCTTGGGTCCTGGAGCAGAGGAAGAACTAGCCCTCAGATTTATGAAGGAGAGGGTTCTCTGCTGCTCTGAGTACTAGCAGACGAGCTCCCAGGCAATGGAGCATTGTGCCTGGAAATTGCTTCCATCAAAGACAGTCTCAAATGCTCCATTGCCTGGTTCTGCTGTTGGTTGACCCGGGCCAACATAATCTCCATATGGTCAGTCTGTTGCCTGACTGCAAGCTGAATGGTCCGGCATAAGCTCCTGATGTCCCGTGACATCCTTTTATTGTCACTTGCCAGCCTCCGAAGTTCTGTGAGGACACTCTGATGCACTGCATCGTGGACAGTCGCTGGTCCAGGCGGTACAGCAGTAGGTGCCAGTGCCATCTGGGTAGGAGGAGGCAACAGCTGTGGCTGCTCCTGTAGAGGCACACTAGGGGCAGCATCAGATGGTGGCAGGATGCGGGAAACATGGCCCGTGACCTCCTCCTCTAGCCATGGGGAGAAGACAGGAGTCTGGAGAATCACAGGGGTCAGCTCTGGCTCATTCTGGAGCTCAATGCCCTCGCAAATAAGGACAGGTAAGCGAGGCGGACTGCACTGAGCTCTCCCCTCTGACAGGTCTTGTTGATCTGAAATAGATGAGATAGCCAATGTTGATGATAGCATTCAAAGAAATTGATTTCTAGAGATTAGAATAAAAATATTTTTAAAAAAAATTAATATTAAAAATGTAAACATCCCTTGTCAAAAAGACCTCAGATCTCATATTTACACTAAAATGCAATAAAAAATTAATATAAAAAGAAATGTCATACCCCCCACCCCCAAAAAAAAGCCCCTTTAAGACTGGAGGGCAGAAGTGGACCTGATCGTTTCCACCGCTACTGGTAAGCGGCAGAGGCGACCAGAGCGTGGCGGGCCTCTCCTGCCCCTGAGAAAAGTGAACTTGCGGCAAGTCCGCCGCAGTAGCCACTTTTATCTGAAAGAGGACCGTCCGCTGAAGAAGATACCGGGGTTATGGCAGCTATCTGCTGCTATAACAATGGTGGTCCTCTTCAAACAGCCGACATATAACTGCGGCGGGTGGTCCTTCCTTAAGTTGTTAAGGGAACAGGTTTGTTTTTTTAGGTTAACAAATGCTTTAAAGAAAAATATGTTTGTTTTTCTCTTCATTATATAGCAAATATTTTGTTTTCGCTACTATTTTCTAAGTTCCACCCTAGTTACTGGTGGCCAATTGTAGTGGCGGTCAGATACTAAGATCAGATGCATTTCCAAATATTGTATTAATAGAATAAACAATTATAGGTTACAATACAAACAGTGGGGTCTATTTACTAAAGGAAAATACACTTTCAACTACAAGTGCACTTGGAAGTGCAGTCGCTTGTACACAGCAGAGATTCCCCTCATTTCAGAGTTTCTCCTCAGATTTACAGTGACTGCACTTCTGGGGAGGACATATCCTTCGGCTGTTTGTAATAACAGACAAGCGGCTGCTTAGCCACATCGGTTGTTAAAAAACTGTACCGGGTGATGTCTGCCGCTGCAAGCATCACCCCAGTACAACACCTTGAAGCACTATATTGGTAAGTTGTGTGTGTGTGTGAACTTAAAAATGGATGGTTGTTAAATAGCTTTTTATGTTTTTTATAATGCCTGTTTGTAAAGTGTGGATGATGATGGTGCCTTGTGTCCTGTTTCTTTATATTGGCAGCTTGCGTATTCTACTTACGCTGAGGAGTTATGGTCCGCTGCTTCCTGACAGAAGCTGACGCTGGAGGGTCCGGGATAAGGCTCAGGCTTTCTGTTAAAGATAGAATAAAAGAGTTAAGGTAACCACTTCTGGACCAAGCCTATTTCTGGCAGTTATTGTTTACAATTTAAAATCATTATTTTTTGCTAGAAAATTACTGAGAACCACAAACATTATATATATATATATATATATATATATATATATATATATATATATATGTATTTGCACAGCGGCCTTTCAAAAGCTATTTTTGGGGAAACATTTACTGAATTAAAAAAAAAATTTACAGTAAATTTATTTAGCCCAATTTTTGGGGATATTGCGGTAGACAATGTTACTCTAAGTAACTAGATATCGAACATGTTATGGTTTAAAATTGCAAACGCTTTTGGAATGGCGAGAAACTACGGTACTTAAGAATCACTATAGATGAGCATGGAATTTTTGTTTTACGATTACCAGTTTAGAGTTACAGAGGAGATCTTTTGCTATAATTATTTCTCTTGATGTGAGGATCGTGACAATACCTCACAAGTGTGATTTGAACACCATTTACATATGCGGGCGCCACTTATGGGTTTTCTTTGGTCAGCGAGCATGCGGGGCACTTTCAAATAATTTTTTTTGTTCTTATTTGTTTATTTTTTCCAGTTTTACTTTAAAAAAAAATACCAATCCCCAAATCCCTCCTTTGCATGTACAAGTATTCAAAAAGCAAAAATCTGCATATTTGAATACTGTGGATTTTTTCATATCGGCGCCATTGGCAGCCAAGTAAACGAGTACGTAACTTTTGAGTTAATATATTGGAGACTCGATTGAAGCCGATTCCAGCTTTGTTTGCGACTCTGCCGTGCCGGCTGGTTGCTCCGGACTGGAGACCCGGGCGAGGAGGTGGAAGGCGGCGGGCGGGGGGCTTGTTGTGTCCTCACCCACTCCTTATGATGACAGCTGAGCAGCTTCTGAGCCGGTTCGGTTGTTATCATAACAATGCCGACCACCAGATCTAAAAAGCGATACCGGGGTGACGGCTGCAGCTGCTCATCACCCCGGTACAACCACTTCCTCAAAGCGCAGTACAGATACATTGTTTTGCGGGAAGTGGTATGCTACAGGATTTATTTGAGCTTTAATTTTTTTTTTTTTATTTCCTTGCACAGTGTGCCATTTATTGGATGAAATTAATCAGCTAATCTCTCAGCCAGAGAATGGACGGCAGAGGATTGTCACCCAGCTTCGGCAGCACAGCAAAAGCCAGATGTCGTAAATCTGACTTCATAACAAAAAAGGATCCTAGCAAGTCCCAGGTAAGAGGACAAATCATTGCTATATGGTTTGTGCTTTGACAGCCCCTCCTCTTTTATTTCTCAATCCCATTTTTACATCAGTTTCCTCAGTCCCCTGGCATATCACAATCCCCCTTCACATCACAGTTTACAGTAGTTTTCTGAACCTCCGTTCACAATGGTATCTTAACCGCTTAAGGACCGCCTCCTGCAAATATACGTCGGCAGACTGGCACGGCTGGGCACATCAATGTACAGGTACGTTGTCCTTTACGAGCCCGGCCGTGAGTCGCACGTACGCCGCTGGCGTCACGCGCACGCCGCTGGCGGCGAGCTCGTGACCCGGTCCTGAGCTCCGTGACCGCGGCCGTGGGACGCCACTGTTGTCCTGTAATCAGGTCACAGAACTGAAAAACGGTCAGAGGTATGTGTAAACAAACCTCTTTCACCGTGCTTCCTAGTGAAACTGTCACTGATCGTCTGTTTCCTGTCATAGGGAAAGACAATCAGTGACGTCACATGCCAAGCCACGGCCCCAGACAGTTGTAAAACACACACAGGGCTCACTTAACCCCTCCCCCACCCCCTAGTGGTTAACTCCTTCACTGCCAGTGTAATTTACACAGGAATCAGTGCATTTAAATAGCACTGATTGCTGTATAAATGACAATGGTCCCAAAAATTGGTCAAAAATGTCGCAGTCACAATAAAAATCGCTGATCGCCGCCATTACTAGTAAAAAAAAAAATATTAATAAAAATGCTATAAAACTATCCCCTATTTTGGAAACGCTATAACTTTTGCGCAAACCAATCAATAATCGCTATGTAGAAGAATACGTATCGGCCTAAACTGAGGGGAATTTTTTTTCTTATATATATTTGGGGATATTTATTGGGGATATTTATTATAGCAAAAAGTAAAAAATATTGCATTTTTTTAAAAATTGTCATTTTTGTTTATAGCACAAAAAATAAAAACCGCAGAGGTGATCAAATACCACCAAAAGAAAGCTCTATTTGTGGGAAAAAAGGACAACAATTTTGTTTGGGAGCCACGTCATACGACCGCGCAATTGTCAGTTAAAGCAACGCAGTGCCGAATCGCAAAAAGTGCTCTGGTAAGGAAGGGGGTAAAATCGTCCAGGGCTGAAGTGGTTAAATAGATGTTTGTTATTATGTTTATTATTATGTTTGCTTTGTGTTTGTTAGGTAGGTAGGTACTCACCACTGCCTCATAAAAAAAATAGTGAGCTGGAAACAACCATATAACTGCAATATATAATGATATATTTTATTTTACTCACCAGCTCTCTGATGCTCGGCTGGACCCTTTCTGCTGACTCCAGGGACATCCTCATCTGCAAGCAGGCCATCTCTCAGCTCTGCCTCCCACTGTCTGAAGACCACAGCCTTTCCTCCAGTAGACTGGGCCAGGAGATGCTTCTCTATTTTTTTATGAACTGACGCCCGATAATCATAAAACCTGCAATTGAAAAAAAGTATAGTATAGTTAATACACGTTACAACAATATTATTTTTATTTTACATGTTACTTTTCTGTGTCCGTGCCAAATAAATATTTGTATTACGTTCAAATCAGTTTATTGACTAGACTACTATACTGTGTTTTTTCACATATATGGGGTGTGTTCTAAGAGTGATATAATATTTGAATAATTACCTGTGCCTGACACCAGTGGTGGCCCTGCGAACCTTGGAGACTGCATTCACTGAGTCCCGGACTCGTTCCCAGGCTGCTCTCTTCACAGAGGTTGAGACATTTAGGCTGAAGAGTCTCACTTTGTCTCTGTTCACTGCAGCAACCAATGCAGAATTCTCCTGTGGGGTAAATACAGGCTCCCTTGATGTTTTCTGTCTCTTGGTTCGCTGGTACTGCTGCAGGTCGGCGTCAGAAATCTCTTCTGATGTATGGGGGGACACAGGCCACTTTTTTTGGCCATGCTCCCGCTCCACTCCACCTCCATGGGCATGCTCTCTTCCATGCCTTGGCTCCACTCCACGCATCCGTTCACCTTCACTCTTCCTCTGCCCTTCACGCCTCTCCTCTCCTCCACGCCTCCTCTCCCCTCCGTGCCTCCCCTCCCCTCTACGCTTCCTCTTCTCTACTCTCCCCTCCACACCTCCTCTTCCCTCCTCTCCCCTCCACGCCTCCTCTACTCTCCTCAACCCCCCACTGATCCTCCTCTCACCCCCACTCCTCTCCCCTCCACGCCTCCGCTCCCCTCCACGCCCCTCCTCCTCTACACTCCTCCGCTCCCCTGAGTCCCCTCCACTCCTCCGCTCCCCTGAGTCCCCTCCACTCCTCCGCTCCCCTCCATGCCCCTCCTCCCCTACACTCCTCCTCTCCCCTCCATGCCTCTCCTCCACTACACTCCTCCGCTCCCCTGAATCCCCTCCACTCCTCCGCTCCCCCGTCAGAAATGTAAATTTACGAACCAACGAACAAAAAAAAGTTACGAATGTACGAATCCATTCGAAGCACGTTAGACATCGCCATTGTAAGAGATGCATAAAATTACAAATCAACAAACAAAAAAAGTAACAAATTTACAAATCCATTCGAAGCACGTTAGGCAGCGCCATTGTAAGAGACACGGAAAATTGTGAATCAACAAAGAAAAAAAAAGTTACGAAAGTAGGAGTTGTGTCCAGAATCAACGCAAACAATGTTCTCTACCGAAAGTATGAATTATAAATCAACTAAAAATAAGGCTTTCAGAAATACGACTCATTCCGATTCAACGAGAAACGTTGCTAATACGAATTAGTCCGAACACGAAAATCCCGTTTTACGAAATTATGAATTTTTTAGTTATGCACAAGTCTACACAATAGACTTGTGTTATGTAACCTTAATAAGTTTTCGGATAATTCGTTATTATTCGTAGAGTGTCGATATTTGTTATCCAAATTAACGATTCCTACGAAATTCGTATTTCGTACGAATCCGAATTAAATTCTGTACACAAATTACGAATTACAATTTTTTTTAATTCGAAACGGAACGGAACGAAACAAAACAAATTTTTTGACGGCTCCCATGTCTAGCACTTGTAGGAACTTTGGACATATTTAATGATAATTAGTCGCTTCAAGTTGCTGCATTTTGATATTTTTATATTGTTATTCACTTGTGTCATTTGTTTACTCATTTGTGCATGTGTTTGTCACTTTTGTATCATTTTATATCATATTTTATCACATTTTGCTAGCTATCTGTTTATCATATCTAAAGTTTTAGCACTTTTTTTTGCAGCAGCTGCAACATCTCACTTATTTACCCTATTTGTATTCATCACTTCAGCGCCAGTTTTTCATTTTTAGAAAGCAGACACTGCCCACTACCTTCTTTGGTAGCGCTGGTCTTTATTTGGGTTTGGCATTTGTTTTTCTGCAGAAGCAGAAGGCAGGCAAAATACATTGAGCTTGTCCAATGACTATTAACCTCCCTGGCGGTATGATTCTGTCTGGAATTTGTACTGAAAGCGGTACAATTATTTTGCATGGAAATTTGGCGTTTTTATATTGTAGGCATGCAATTCTTATGAATAACTCCCTTAAATCTGTCCAAACCAGAGTCTAGTAGACATCCCGGGTATGATAAAGTTTGAAACACAAAATCATAAATTATAATAAAATAAAAATATATATCAAAATTATTCAATAATGTAATCAAATCAAAAACACAGAAATTTGCTCAGTTGCAGAATAGTCGCTGTAATTAAATTTAGTGTTTGGTGATGAATTGTGATTCTAATTTATTTATCGCTGTTTTCTAGCTGGTCTAAAACCACTTTTGACATAAAGGGACTATTTTTGGTTGCTATGGACAATCTCCAGTTTCCAGCCAGAAAAAAAATCTATTTATTATATAAAAATGACATGCAGGGCACTGGGCAGACCACTAGGGACAAAGGGGATGTGTATTTTTTTATACAGTACTGTAATCTGTAAGATTACAGTACTGTATGTGTACTGTGTTTTTAAACTTTTTGGAATTTGGTGCAGATCTCCGCTCCCGTGCGTCGTAACGTCGCAGGGAACGGAGATCAGCGGCACTCGGACACTGTGTGAATCCAGCGAGCAGACAGCTTGCACACACAGCGGGGAGACATCGCAGGATCCAGGGGACAAGGTAAGGTAAGTAACTTCCCCCTGTATCCTGCAATGCAGCCCGAATCTGGCTCGGGGTTACCGCTTTTGGTACTGAAGATTCCGCCCCGAGCCAGACTTGGGATTACCGCCAGGGGGGTTAAGCAGCAGTGCAGTGCCTCATCCATAAAGATAAAAGTAACAGATTACTGGCGCTGGAGCAAACTAGTGAAAAGGTTAAAATAAGCGAATAAATTAAATAAATTGCAGCTGCTGTGAAAAAAGTGCTAAAACTTTCAAAGAAACATAAATGAAAAAAACAGCGCTAGCAAATAAAAAAATATAAATACTCAAATATACTAGTGCATATAGTGAAATATTCAGATATACTAGTGCATATAATGAAATATAAGACCGCAGCAAAAAAACATAACTTTCGCTATGAATTTGCCCACCGGATCAATCTAAATATATGTAAGTGCCAAATAAGTATCCAATTCAAACTATAATAAATGAATTAAAGAATCAAAAAAAAAAAGTCCAGCATGAGATAAACATTAGACTTTCATATATTTTAGATTCATTACACACAACTGAAGTAGTTCAAGCCTTTTCTTGTTTTAATATATTTTTGCAAATAATAATCCCCTACTTGGGCAGAACTCACCAAAGCCAAGGTGAATGTGTCAGCTAATAGATCAAACAGGCATATTAGGATGGAGTCCAAAAGCCCTGAAGCAAAGGCAGCTGGTGGTCGGGAGTTGTCCAAATGAGACCAAACTGTTTGAAAATTTCCTCTGCTGGTATCAGCTCCAAAATACCAGAGGGAGTGCCTCAGAGGAAAAAAGAAATAATAGATGGTGAAGTACTGCGATATGGGAGGATGTAATGCGCACTAGGCGCTACTTACAAAATAGCAGGCAAAGCAGAGCATATCAGAATGGACTTCCGCGATCGCCGCTGGATAAGCGTGCGTTCTACGGAGGCAGGAAATGACGTCAGTAGTAGCGTTGGCCAGAAATTACGTCGACGCGTTTCGCCCCTCCTCCAGGGCATCATCAAAGGACATGATCTCCGGCCGACGAGGGAGATATTTAAGCTGATTGTGATTGTTAAACTCCTCCTAAAAAGGAGGAGAAAGACGCCAATCATTTTAATGGCAAACACCATTCAAAACATGACCTACATGTTCATCATATAAGTCTGCTTTATATAAAACTTTATTTAACAAATGCATATGATACAAAGAAAAAACACACATCCGTCAATAATCAAAAAATGAACATAGCAAAAATTGTTTTAAAATTATATGATGACATATAAAAAATATATAAAACAGTTTAACAATCACAATCAGCTTAAATATCTCCCTCGTCGGCCGGAGATCATGTCCTTTGATGACGCCCTGGAGGAGGGGCGAAACGCGTCGACGTAATTTCCGGCCAACGCTACTACTGATGTAATTTCCTGCCTCTGTGGAACGCACGCTTATCCAGCGGCGATCGCGGAAGTCCATTCTGATATGCTCTGCTTTGCCTGCTATTTTGTAAGTAGCGCCTAGTGCGCATTACATCCTCCCATATCGCAGTACTTCACCATCTATTATTTCTTTTTTCCTCTGAGGCACTCCCTCTGGTATTTTGGAGCTGATACCAGCGGAGGAAATTTTCTAACAGTTTGGTCTCATTTGGACAACTCCCGGCCACCAGCTGCCTTTGCTTCAGGGCTTTTGGACTCCATCCTAATATGCCTGTTTGATCTATTAGCTGACACATTCACCTTGGCTTTGGTGAGTTCTGCCCAAGTAGGGGATTATTATTTGCAAATATATGTATATATATGTTGCTTTCTCTGCTGGACTTTTTTTGATTCTTTAATTCATTTATTATAGTTTGAATTGGATACTTATTTGGCACTTACATATATTTAGATTTATCCGCAGGGCAAATTCATAGCGAAAGTTATGTTTTTTTGCTGCGGTCTTATATTTCATTGTATGCACTAGTATATCTGAATATTTCACTATATGCACTAGTATATTTGAGTATTTATATTTTTTTATTTGCTAGCGCTGTTTTTTTCATTTATGTGTCATCCATAAAGAATCTCAACATCTCCATAAATATTAAGGCAAGTGTCCAATCCAACCATGATATTGCACTGCTTCTCCATTGAGAGTGATCTACACCCTATATGCCACGCAAGAAATCAGCAGAGGGACTCCCTGATAAAAGATGCATTTAGCATGTGAACACATTGACCACATCCCAGCGAAGCAGCATGGACAGCCCAAACTTTATATGAGCTAGGTAGGAGCCATGTGCCAATTTCCTGGATCCTGTCCCTTCACTGGGTGAGTGGAAACGACTCCTTTAGCGTGTATTGACCACATGCTTAATGAATGTGACAACCTGTTGTCATTATCTGTGACAGACCTTGCTAGGACAGAGGCTGTTGGAGGGGGCTGAATGCTAGCCTCTTGCTGACCGAGTATGGGCCCTGGCATTTGGGGGAACGGTGTTCTTTGGGAGCTGTATGCCTGGGAACCCTTGAGGTGGTGCTACTTTGGATTCAGGTCCATATTCCCCCAAGAGACACAGACTCTGGGAACCCTGTATTTGCCATATTACAAATAGTGACTGATTCCTACTGTTGGGACACATACTGTTAGATGCTAATGTCATGAACTCCAGCCACCTGTCTGTTGTTTTCTATAATGAGTCTAGTGTGACTTCTCTTTCAGCCATTGTTGTTTGGGCTAATTAACCCTGCAATTGAGAAGGAGTCCTGTGTTTAAACTTATGATAATGTAGCATCTACTGTGTGAAGCTCAGTGACAACAAGTCTGACCTGTAGTGAAATCCAGATTTATCATAACAATTACCAGGCTGCTTAAAGGGATTAGTTAATGAGCTCATGTTAATTAGGTTTCTGGTCACAGGTGTATTTTCAGAGTAATATGAGCAGGAGGTATACACCTCCTCTTTTTACTGTATATAAGACCTGCATTCCTTTCAATAAAGAGTCATTCCTTTTTGACCCTCAACACTGAGCCTCGTCTCGTACTTGGGGGGAGAATTATTCGTATGGGTTTCTTGTTCGGCTGGTTGGAGTGTTCGGTAGCTGCCTTTGTGTTTGGGAATGGAATGTCCTAAACGACTTTAACCCCTTTCATACTCAGGGTATCGTTACAACTGGTGGCAAGCAGCGGGATGATTCCCACAGCCCAGAAGGACAGCTACTAGAGGACACAGACCAATGGAAGCACAAAGCGTTCATCCCTCAAGGACTTACTGGAGAACCGGGGCCAACCGGCCATCAACCGTAAGAAGAGGGACATTATCATAGAACTAGTTGAAATGGATATAGCTGAAAGACCCAACATAACCGAAAGGCTCAGCTTAACAGACAGGACACCCGAAGAGGCAAGTTTTGATCGGGCTGTCGACATAAGACTGGCACATTATGGTCCTAACCCTACAGCGGAGATCATAGACCTAGTTATAGTGGCTGTGGAGGCAAATTGGCTACAGCAAAGAGGTGCTTCAGCAGCAGAAGTCACAGCAGCACCAACTGAAAGGAGAGGAGAGGTACAGATACCAGCCACCATGGAATAGAAATTTAGAAGGAGCTTGTAAGAGATGCAGATACAGCACAGAGGACCAGTATCAGAGGTCAGCGAATGACAGCCCCACTGAAGGTTTTGACTATAATGGCCTCGGATTGTTGTATTGTTGCAGGCTATCCAGGGACCCTGACTTTGGGAGTGATCAGGAGTGGCGTCAGCAGCAGGGTGGGGCTCCCTTTGCCTGGGACTATCAGGAAATACCAGTTGACAACTCTGAAATCCTGGATGAAGAATCGGCAGTGGGAAATCTGGAGATTGCCATCCCCAAAGCTGAAGTGCTGACAACAGGGCAGAGTTCTGCCGCGTACACACAAAGGGACTTTGTCTGCCGGACCTAGTCCAGCGGACAATCCGCCGGACTTTCCAGCTGGGCTTCGGCGGACTTGAAAGCGAACGGACTTGACCACACACGATCTCGCTAAAAGTCCGGCGGTTCACGCGATGATGTACACCACGTACGACGGGACTATAAAAAGGAAGCTCAAGATCCAAAACGACACCCTTTGGGCACCGTTAACTAATCTCGTGTGTATCTCGTGTTAGTTGACGTTTGGTTAGAACCGATTCGCGCTTCTCAGACTTCTGCTTAATTCGCTAGTTTTCTGCCGTTCAGTTTGTGCTTGTGAGGTTTGTATCTGTCTTTCAGTGCGTGTGGATCAGTTCGTACCTGTTCACGTCAATTACTTACTTTTTTTGATTGCTTTTTTAATTCTCCTGTACTGATCGTGCTCCCTGGATTTAATGTCGGACCATCGCTTGCGCAGTTGATCCTTGGCCCTTCGTACGCCGAACTTATGCTCCAGGGTGCTGACAATTGTAGTGAGAATCTGGTCCTTGCGTAAGTTGGGTCGAGGGTAGGGGCCATTTTCCCCGTCGTAATCTTCCCTTTGGAGGATGTCCACCATCTCCACCATCTCTTCAAAGGCCATATTGGTGGCCTTACATCTGCTGCTGGATGCAGATGTACGATTCACGTACGAGTTCTAATAAAATCTTCGCAAGATTCACGTACGAGTTCTAATAAAATCTTCGCAAGATTCACGTACGAGTTCTAATAAAATCTTTGCAAGATTCACGTACGAGTTCTAATAAAATCTTCGCAAGATTCACGTACGAGTTCTACAAAATCTTCGCAAGATTCACGTATGAGTTCTAATAAAATCTTCGCAAGATTCACGTACGAGTTCTAATATAATCTTCGCAAGATTCACGTACGAGTTCTACAACATCTTCGCAAGATTCAAGTACGAGTTCTAATAAAATCTTTGCAAGATTCAAGTATGAGTTCTAATAAAATCTTCGCAAGATTCACGTACGAGTTCTACAACATCTTCACAAGATTCACGTACGAGTTCTAATAAAATCTTCGCAACATTCGAGATATCAAATAGAAGCATAGTAGCGCACGTCAATTACTTACTTTTTTTGATCGCTTTTTTAATTCTCCTGTACTGATCGTGCTCCCTGGATTTAATGTCGGACCATCGCTTGCGCAGTTGATCCTTGCCCCTTCGTACGCCGAACTTATGCTCCAGGGTGCTGACAATTGTAGTGAGAATCTGGTCCTTGCATAAGTTGGGTCGAGGGTAGGGGCCATTTTCCCCGTCGTAATCTTCCCTTTGGAGGATGTCCACCATCTCCACCATCTCTTCAAAGGCCATATTGGTGGCCTTACATCTGCTGCTGGATGCAGATGTCTGGGGTTCTGGGCTTTCCTCTGCGCTACTTGCTGAGACTGTGTCCGCCATCTTCATCTAATTATTCGCCCACAGTGCAACGAGGGGAAGCGGGGTGGGGAATTCTCGTCACAAGGAACGTCATGGGCGGGCGACGAGGAGGACGCAGGCGGAGTTCGACGCGTGCGCAGTGTAGCGTGCGCAGTGTATATAAGGCTATTTCACGCCCACGTGTTTTTCGAATGGAAGTAGCGAGCGCTCTGGACGAAGGTAAGGGTTTCTAGGATACATCACTATGGTGGCTTATTGGTTTTTGGGCCTGCATTTTTTACTCATGTGTGGGTGTGTGTGGGTGTTGGTGTGTTGGTGTGTGTGTGTTGTTGTGTGGGTGTGTTGGTGTGTTGGGTGTGTGGGTGTGTTGGTGTGTGTGTGTTGGGTGTTGGGTGTGGGTGTTGTGTGTTGGTGTTGGGTGTGTTGGTGTGTTGGGTGTGGGTGGGTGTGTTGGTGTGGGTGTTTGTGTGTTGGGTGTGGGTGTGGTGGTGTGTGGGTGTGTGGGTGTGTTGTGTGTGGGTGTTGGTGTGTTGGTGTGTGGGTGTGTTGGTGTGTGGGTGTTGGTGTGTGGGTGTTGGTGTGTTGGTGTGTGGGGGTGTGTTGGTGTGTTGGTGTGTTGGTGTGTGGGTGTGTTGGTGTGTGGGTGTGTTGGTGTGTGGGTGTGTGGGTGTTGGTGTGTTGGTGTGTGGGTGTGTCAATTTTTTCAAGAAAAACTGAATGTGAGTTTTTAGTAACATTTGTGTTTTTTGTCTTGTGTATTGACATTACTAACAAAAACAGAAACATGTCAAGATTCAACCCAAATCCATTTCATGAGCCAATTTATAACGCTCTACAGGAAAAACCAAAACCTGTGGGAGTTAAAAAACCCCTTATGTGGTAATAGGGATGTACGGAAGGCAACACTGGGGCCACTTTTGGATTTTGTGAAGACTCGACTCCCCAAGGCAGACATCAAGTTTATTGAAGCCAGAGTTTCAAGTTTGAGGCATATGTACAAGCGGGAGCGCAACAAGATTGCGGAGTCGCTCAAATCAGGAGCAGCAGCAGAGAAGGTTTATGTACGCAAGCTGTGGTACTACAACCAACTGTGTTTTCTAGGTGACCAGATGGAACCCAGGCAATCACTGTCCACCCTTCCCTCCACCCTTCCCTCCACCCTTCCCTCCACTCTTCCCTCCACCCCAGCTGAGGCTTCCACGGAAGTAGAAGACCCTTACACCTTGGAGCTAGTTGATGCGCCCAGCTGGAGCCAGGTATATTTTTTTGGCCTAAATAGTGATTGGGTGAATATTAATGATGTAAATGTAAAGATTTGAATTGCTTACAAATGTATGTTTTAATCATAAATTCTATTATGCGGAACCACCTCCACTCCCACTCTATAACAGGCCGCTATGTCTTTTCACGGCTTACCGATTACCCTCTTCTTGTAGCTTGTCATTCATTGTCTAGGGGTTCCCCAGGTTAGTAACCATCAATTGCGGAGACCCATACTCCAAGCACCTTTAATTTGGACAGATTTTGGATCATTATTTAACAACGTTTAAACATTACACAGTGTCTCGTTTGTAAATTGAGGGCATGGGTGAAAAAGCTCAGGCATTTCTGAACTGCTGGCAGCCCAAGAAAGGTTAGTAAGAAAGGCCAGAGAGTAGCCCCTCACAACTGGACACTTCACTGTTGGATATACCCTTGTCCGCAGATGTAGCAAACAACAAGTGACTTGGAACCAGCAAAGTGTCCGCCACACACTATGTTGTAAGGAAAGGGTGTTTTTTTGCAACAGTTCCGAGGTTACGTTTAGCTTTCAGCCGTTGCAGCAAAACAGTAGGGCATGGCAATTCACTAATGTCCATACATCTCAGCTCCTAACAAGCAGCCAGCCCCACTGCGCTCCTCCGAAGAGCCCCCTCCCCCGTGTTCGCCGGTACGAGTCGCTATGCCTCTCCAATCCTGAGAGGACACAGGGACACTTCAGAATCCTCCTTCAATTGCTGTGCCTCAAACTAGCCAGTTCTGAGCCTCGGGAACGGATGGATCCCCACCACAGACAACGAGGGCCTCTGGGGCTGGTCAGGGTGACCAGGCTTCCAGGGCCAGCAGACACTCCTGGGCCCAGGAACACTTGTGGGGTTGTTGCGGACCAGAACCAGGAATCAAAAGTGAAGCTCAAGCCTGAACACATGACCTCAGCATCTCAAATCCCGCTTCCCGAAATACACAGTGTGGCCAGACGCTCCCACTGATTGTGTCCGAGCAAATGTAACCTCATAATGTGTACAACCAGACTGTGTTGTGAGCCTGTCACAGGTGCCTCACCTCACCTAGGACCAGCCAGAACTCCAGCACAGGCCAGACAAACTGATGTCAACGTAAAAATGTCAAACAATTAACACCCTGAACTCAGAATTCTGAACAAACAAAATATAAAAATAGCGCCCACTTCTAAAAAGTGTTGGTGCTACATATGTATACATATAACTATACAGTAGTGGGCAAAAATGCCTTAAAAAAGATTGGTGAACTGCTTGGAAAATGCTGGGGTCAAAATGATAGCCTTTTTGATATATGGTCAAATTTATTTTCACGTTAAGAAATTTACAATTGTCTGGTTGAGGAGGCCAGAACCAAAAAAACATGTGTTTGATTTTGTTTTTTCTTTTGACACAGGATGAGCTCACCCAGGAGGATGCCGGGACAAGTGGTATGGAGGAGGAGGCCATGATCAGCCAGAGCCAGGTGGTGGCTGGGCCCAGCACGAGCCAGACTGTAATAAGTCTATCTCCTCCCCTGCGCATAGCCACAAGAAGGCCCAGGAGGATGACCAGGGTTGAGGAGGAATCACTCGCCCTCATTCGGGAGGCGAGTGAGGTTCTCAGAAGACCCCCCAATCCTGAAGAGGCCTATGCCACCTACTTGGCCAGCAGGTTGCTGGAAATGGAGAAGGGCCAACGGCAGCTGTGTGAGGGCCTATTTTTTGCAGCTCTTCAGGGGGGTTTGAGGGGTGAACTGACTGCATCCACCCACCTGACAGATGCAGACCCGACAGCAACTCCTCCTCCTCCTCCTTCTCATCCTCCTACCACAAGTCCGCCACCAGAGGAACAGCCTCCAAAGAAGCGTGCAGGGAAGACTGGAGGGCATCGTGGTGGGAAGGCTGCAAAGAAGAGTCAGAAGTGATTGCCTGGCTTCAGTCTGGTCTGGCAGAAGACGCAGGCTGTTGTAGTGCCACAGCTTGGGGACATAGATGTCATCTGCTGCTGTTCCTGGTCTGTGTGATTCCTGGACAATCTTGTTGTGCTCCCTAT